>JAWWEE010000069.1:2687576-2723314 GCA_035221455.1 Xenops minutus | reverse complement strand
TGCAGCTCTGGCAGCCTTGGGGCTGTGCCCACTGCCCTGGGGAGCCTGGGCAGTGCCCACCACCCTCTGGAGGAAGAGCCTTTGGCAGATATCCCACCCAGCCCTCCCTGCCAAGCCCCAGCCATAGGAAGGGGCACGTGGCCTTTGTGCAGTGTTGGGATCTGCCTGCGACATGACTTCAGAGTCTGTGTGAAACCTTAGCCCTCTGAGCTGCCTTCCTTCCTCCTGGGGCCTCCCTTTGGCTGCAGATCCTTCTGTAAACTTTATTAAGTAGCACAAAGGCTTTGCAAAGGATGGGAAAGGTTGATTCCAGAGGTACTGACTCAGGAGATGTTGGACAGCTTGGTGTCCTGTGGATTAAGCATAACGAGACACCAGAAATATTCAAGCACTTCACCCCTTCTCCTTCTTCTGTTTTTCTCCTCTTTAAAAGAGTGCAGAAGGGGGATTGCCAGGGGGAGAGCACTGTGCAGCCATGGTCTCTTATTTTAACCATTGCAAGACCACAGTGAGGGATGAAGTCATTGCTGTGTGGAGAGAATAAAAAAATCACCTTTAAGGAGTTGCGGTGTGAGAGGGCAGCAAAGGAGTTTCCTTTAGCAACAGTGTCTGGTAAGATGAAGAGTGAGCAGTATTTTTTTAGGCCTTTTTTCCCTCCTGAGAGGAGCAGGCAGGGCAGGCAGGGCTGCCAGCTGGCAGCAGCTCTGCAGAGCTGCTGGGGAGAGGCAATGGATCCTCTTCCAGCTTCCTTTCTGCTCCTGTCCAGAGGGAGCTGCTCGTGCAGCTTCTTACAAAAACATAACCTTTGGTTGCCACTTGTTGTCTATTGATCCTTTCAAAGCTTTTCTTCTTGCCAAACATAAATGATTCCTCTTGGTAGTTTAGGTGCTCTGGAATCTTTATTTACAGGCAATTAATCGGGCCCTGGGAGTTGTTGAGTGAAATGAATGGAAGAGTTTAAAATGGTGATAAAAGGGATGGAGGGAGATGACAAACACAGACCTGGAAATATCATTATGAATCGAGAAATAATTTCCCCCAGGAAGTGGCAGCTTTCTCATCAGCCATCTAATGAGCTAATTAGAGCAGTGGAGAATAGAGCTGAGGGAATAATCCTGGCATGGCAGAGAGGAGCTGGACCCAGCTTGCCCCTGCTGTCTGACTGCTCAGCATCTCCAGAGGTGCAGCTTGGAAGAGCTGAAGTTTGACTGCTGACAGCACACAAGAAAGGGAACCAAGATGTTCGGGCTGGCTGATCAAAGAATTGAGCTTGATTTTTAGGCACACTGACTTCAGCATGTGCAGATGTCTGGTGCAGTGGCCCCTAACTCTTGACTCCCAGTGTGGATGTTCCCAGTTCCATCTGATTGTTGTGCTGAGGAACTCAGTGTGCAGCAGTGTAAAGCACTGTCCCTGTCTCCTTGTGTTGCAGTGAGAGTCCTCATGGAGAGAGAGCCTCCACAGAAGACTCGGTGCAGGACGTCACGGCCGAACACCACACCAGTGATGATGGTATGCAGGGCCTGGGAGCTGCTGGGGGAACTGGTGCAACCAGCCTTGGGGGAGGCAGGGAGCTGGGGTTTAAAGTTAGATCCAAAGTGGAGTTTCAATCAGAACAGTCACTTGAGACATCACAAGCAGCATTTGATGCCAAGAAGCAGAAACGTGTAGGATCGACAGGGATGTGTAGAAGTTTCCTGACTATTTTGAAAGCATCTCCTCTTCTCCAGGGTGTCTCATCTTAGCAGCAGGTCTGGGCACACTCCAGTCTTGGTTTTGGAAGTCAAGGTGGAAGCACAGAGCCAAAGGCTGGATATGTTTCATCATGCTTTCCCACTCCCTCTGCATGTACCAGGCATTTCCCCTTTTGGTGGCTCTGGCAGGGGGATTGTGAGTGCTCTAAGCCCCAGGGGTTCTGCTTTAAAGAAAGGAGCAAAACAAAAGCAGAAAGTGTCTGTCTTCCACTGACAGCCAGGTTTTAGGGTACAGGGTCCTGGGGGTCTCTGTCATTGATAATTTTCCTTGGGAAACTGTGATGTTTCTGGTCTGATCAGTGAAAAGAGGTGCCAGGGCTGAGAAGGTCACAATATTTCCTAAGGAAGAAGTGGCACTGCACTTGGGAGTGTCTCTTGTTGGTACTTCCAAAGGCTCCTCCTGTGACAGGGATCCTGTGAGCCCCTTCCAGAGCAGAGGAAAGATTAAGTTACTGGTGTGAAACAGTGATCCCTGGAATGCTGAGCAGACTGACCCAACCAGCACGGGATAGGATTTTGTTCTTGTATTTAGACCCTTTGTAACTGTCCAAGTGAGTTCTGTGATGGTTTTACTTGTGACCTCACTTGTGAAGGTGGGAAATAGGTGTCATCCTTTTTGAGCTGGTCTTCAGGAGTTTGTTCAGTAGCCCTGCTAAGTGCTCCTGAAGCCTCTCTGCTTCAGCAGTTGTCTAAGAAACCCTTCCCAAGGCATCCCTGTGCCCCACTGTGTTCATGGCTTGATGATCTTAGAGGTCTTTTCCAAGCTAAATGGTGATGCTGTGATTCTGTGGTGTTCACACAGCAGTGATAAAGTAAAGGGGTTTTGGAAATGCTGGGAAATCAGTTTTCCCTCAGCAAGGTCAAGCACTGGCACAGTGACTCCTCACCAAGGGTGGGAGGAAGCACAAAGCCTGTGGGAATGGAACATGACTTCGCTCTCTGTCTTGAACAGAGTGTTCTGTCTGACAAGTGTTAGCTCTTAAAAATGCATGAAAACGTGTCCTTTTGGAGTTTGTATCTAAGAAGGAGCAGTTTAATCGCTGTGATGAAGGACAGGCTAACTCATCCCACATCTGCATCAAGGCTGGGACTAAAGCCTGCAGGCTGACATGCTCTGGTGGGCACTGGGCTTGTTTCTGAAGGGGATTTTTAGGTCTCTTCTGTGACTTGGGGGGTCCAACGATGAGAAATGAGCATGTAGAGATTAGAAAAGGACAGTGTTTTGCAGCCTCTGGAACTCGAGTGCGTGGGGCCCCTGAGCAAGGTAAAACTGGGAGGTGTTTTGGATGGAGTTCTGCAGCCTCCATGGAATATTCCATAGGAAGCATTTGGGAGGGAGTGTTTGGCACTGGAGCAGAGGAGGGAGCTGGGGCTGCATCTCTTTGAGGGAGCTGCAAGGTCTGGTTAAGTGAGGAGCCTCCTGTCCTGATGGAGCTGTGCAGAGCCACACCTTGGTCATACCTGTCAGCAGGGCAGGTACAGCACCAGCACTCTGGGATGGGTCCTGGGTTGTTCTCTCTCCTTCAGCCTTGAGATGTGACCAAGCACTTGCTTCTTAAGCTCTTTGGTGAGGCTGGCACTGATTTTCCCCAAGCAAAGCTCTCATCCCAGCCACCCTCGCTGAAGGAAGGAATTTTGGGCTGGGGGGAGAGGTCCTGTCTTGCAGAGCATCCAAGCTGTTCATCAGCCTTACTGGCCAAGTGGTTTGAGACAGGTATAAGAGGTCAGAAATGCTGAAAGGCAAGCAGATTATATCTTTATTAAATTATAAATATGAGTGGAAACACTTTAATCTGCTGCTTTCCTGCCCGGGCTCTCAGACTGGCAGGGGGAATTGTTTGGCTTAGCCTTTTTCCTCTTTATTCACACAGCTTTCTTCTCTGAAAGTGTAGTAGGAAAAAGCTACTGGAAATTAAAGTCTAAAATCAGTTCTCTGGAGAAAAGCCAGAGTCCTAAAAAGCAAATTGGAAACATAAGAAACCTGAGTGCTGCACTCATCTGGAACAATAAACACTTCTTAATGAAGCAGATGGAAGGTACCAAACCACACTTCCATCTCCTTCCTAAATGGAGGGGCACCCCAAAAAGCAGCATTTTTGGGGTTTTAGTGTTAGGAAGAAACTGGCTCCAGAGGCAAAACCTGCAAGAGGAAAGGAGGGGCCAGACCCAGATGCTCTGGGGAGTCTGGATGAGGTGGCTGCTCAGAGCTGCCAGCCTGGGCCAGGCTTTTCCCACCCTTCCAAATCCCTGGCTGGGTGCTGATAATGGGATTTATGGGAGGCTGACCACAGGCTTACCTGGAATGGGGGGTTTGGGAGAATTCTGAGCTGGTGGGTTTAGAAGTGGAGGGATTATTGTCAGGGGGGTGGATCTGACAGGTCCTGTTGCTGTTTGCCCTCAGCACTTGGTCACTTTGTGACCAGTGACATCTGGGTGACCCAGATGCTGGTGGGGCTGTATGGGATGAGATGTTTCTGCTCTGCTCCCTCAGCTTGGCTCATGAGCTCCAGCTTGTTCAGATGGATTGACACCATTTATTTTATCAAGCTTTGCCTGCCTGTGGGCAGCCTTGGAGTCCCAATTCTTTCCCAAGGAATAACTGTGGAAGCTGTGGCTCATATTTGGCCTTCCAGTCCTTTTTTGGCTGGCTCTTGCCCTTCAGAAGCTTCCTGTGATGCAGAGTTGATCTCTGTATGGAGTAGCAGGTCTTCCCTTGTCCAGGAAGAGGAAGAACAAATCTCTTTCTCCAGGAAAGAACTCAATGTCCATGGACTGCTTGGCTGTGTTAAAGCTCCTTTAAAGGAATTAGGGAAGTCCACTGGGGCTGTGTGGTTGAGCTCATCCCCATTCCCCTGATTCCTGCCTAGAACTGGGAGCTGGCTTAATATATATTTAGGCTCAACCCGTGGCAGATTTCTCAGAGTCTTAAAAATAATCCACGGGAATTTCACAGTGATTTTTCTGAGTGTCTAAATGCCCTTATTGTGCCTCTGTATAATACCAGAGTCCTGCAGGGCCCTGGATTAGTGGCTGGGTGCAGGCAGGGCATGGCTGGAGCTCTTGAGGGAGCTTTGCAGGCAGGTTTGGAGCACGTTGTGCAGCTCCAGGTGTGATCCAGCTCACTCCCCATCACTGCACACAGCACAGCACTGGAGGCACTGGGTGTTTTCCTGAGCTTCCCTGACAGCTGGATGAATAGCACAGCCTCCCACAGTGCCAGAATCCAGTCTCCTGGGTCAGGTGAACCTCACAGGCAGCAGAAGTTTCCTTCTGAATAGATGCTTTATTCTGAAGCAGCTTGGAATGAGGGGATGTTTCCCTCCCCTCCTGCCTGCCCGGGAGGTTCAGTTCAGCTGCCTTGAAGGAAGAGTGCCACAGGCAGCTTGTCTGGAACACCCCTAGCTGCCACCCAGCTTTGAAATGCTTTTTATTTGAATGAGGCACTAATTTTGCCATCAAAATGGGAGTGGGTTCCTGACTTGGAACACGTGAATGTGTCCTGCCTGTAGAGATTAGTGCAACATCCCTCTGAACTTTGCTGCTTCACAACACTCTGCCTTAAGAAGAAACCCCTTCATCCTCTCCACGCTCCCACCTGCTTTATGGGTTTAAACTGCTGAACACTCCCTAAACCCAAGTGTCTCGTGAACTGCTGTTTATCCCCTTCTCTCCCCTAGAGTGTGAGCCCATCGAAGCCATAGCAAAGTTTGACTACCTTGGCAGGACTGCCCGAGAGCTGTCCTTCAAGAAAGGAGCTTCCCTGCTGCTCTACCAGCGCGCCTCGGACGACTGGTGGGAGGGACGGCACAATGGCATCGACGGCCTCATCCCTCACCAGTACATCGTCGTGCAGGACACGTATGTGCCACCCTGGGCTGCCCAAAAACCCACAGGGGCCGTGGCCAGATGTTGGCACCAGGAGGGGAGGGGGTTCAGCCTTCAGGCTCCCCTGCGGGAGGGGCTCGGGGAGGTGTTGGTGTCCACGAGTGGAGCTGGGATGTCAGAGTGGGTCTCGTGGCTATTAAAAGGGGCAGGTTGCTTGCAGGAATCAGGCTCTTGGGCTGGAGGGGGACTTGAGCTGCAGGAGGGCAGGTTTGGGTTAGATAGGAGGGGAAAATTCTTCCCTGTGAGGGTGGGGAGGTCCTGGCACAGGTTGCCCAGGTTGGACAGGGCTTGGAGCAACCTGGGCTAGTGGCAGGTGTCCCTGGGAGTGGAACTGGATAATCTTTAAGATCCCTTCCAACTAATCATTCTGTGGTTTGAAAGATACCTAACGCTGTGTTTGAAAGTCAGCTGTGATGTCCTTCCCTCCTCCTTCCTAGTGAGGATGGTGTCTCGGAAAGATCCAGTCCAAAGTCTGAAATAGAAGTCAATTCTGAGCCCCCAGAAGAGAAGGTGACAGCCAGAGCTGGTGCCAGCTGCCCGAGCGGGGGGCACGTCGCAGACATTTACCTTGCCAACATCAACAAGTAAGAACAGCCTTGCCTTGTTTTCCTCAACTCTAAAAATGCTTGGTGATGAGTCCAGTAAAATATTTCCTTCCCCAGTGAGCACTGCCACCATTCTTCTCTGCTTCCCCCTCTTCTAACCCACTCACACTTTGCTGCCCTCTCCTTGTCACCAGTGTGGCCAGTGCTCATTTAAAACCCCACTGGCTTCCCTTCCCTATTCCCAAGGTGCCATCTGTTCCTGTTTTCCCAAATATGCCCTATTTTACAAGCTAAGCAGAGGAAGGGAGGGGAATGGTGGAATGAGATCTCCTATCATGTGTCCCCATTCCTTGTTACGTTCTGTGACCTGTTACGTCTTGTCCACATTTAACATGTTTTGTTTGATGGGGTGGGGGGCAATTCCTTCAGGAACTCGAGTCCCATTTGGGGATAAATGCCATTCCTGAAGTCCCCCCATCTGGCACTGCCTGCAACATTCCCTTGTTTCTCCAGCACTTCTCACCTCAGGTTACTAACCATATGCTTGCAGTGAAACAGCACAACCCCCTGTTGCTCTAACTTACCTTCTCTACCAGAAATTGTTGCTTTAGCCAACACTCAACATAGTAAAAAGCTGGAAAACTAAGCTAGTAACAGACTAAATTTCATGATCTGTTATTTCATTTTTCTAGAGCAGACTCATCTTTCTGATTACTTCCTTAGTGTTAAACCCCCCACATCTCTATTGTGCAGTGAAGGTATTATGTGATAATTACAGTTTGATGGGAGGGGATATTCTTAACCTTCAGTTAATTTAACACAATGTAATCTATAAAGGCATTAACACAAATGCATCCTTTTAAAAGGTCTGGACCTGCTTATGGCCTCGAGAGCCTGGTCCTTAGTTATGGGATTCAGCAGAGCTCCACTGGTATCTTTGAAGCCATGTTAATCTGCATCAGCTTGGGATCTGGGCTTTCTTTTATGATATTTATTGTCTGAGCCACTGAAGTGGCCATTCTGCCAGTTATGGAGAGATTTGTGTAATAACAGACCTTTGCTGGAGCTTCACCATCTGCTGGCTTTGGTAGTGTTGTGTGTAGTGTTTTTAAGAAGCCTGGGTAATGTCCACTCCAGTTTTTTTTTCCCTTTACTAGGGAACCTGATATTTAGCAACAGTAGCATAAGACTCATTTTGTTGTTTTTTCTTTAGGAATGAATCTTCTGACCTATGTGTGAACAGACTTGAGCAAAATTAAATCAGATGGTTTCGCAATGACAGTTGTGCCACCCACTGAATTATTATTTGGATGCCAAAATCCTACTGGAGTTAACACTTTCTTGCAGTTATTCATGGGGCTGGTGCTATATATAAATGGATCCTTCCCTGTATAATGGATGCCAAGCTTCAGACCTATGGCATAAAGTATTCTGCTGCATTGGCCTTCCTATGATTGGAATGGAATCGTGCTGTCAGACCGCAAGGTGCTGGGGTAGAAACTAAATTCTTTGGACCAGTTCATCCATTTGACATCATCTTTTGGTTTATCTGTAGCCCTGCACAGAAAGTGCCTTGTGGTCCTGCCAAAGGCACGAAAAAGAAACCACCTCTTACCACCAGCAAATATTGGAAATGATCATTAACCCCAAACTGGGGTTCTTTGCTTGCTGATCTCTGAAAATCATAACTTGATGCCTTGGGCCAGGAGCTTAGTAGACTTATACTGTGTCCTCCAGTCAAAAATTGTAGCTCTGCTCTTCGAATGTAATAAAAACACATCATCAAAACCTGTTGAAGGCACAGAGGGTTTTTTTTGTCTTCAAATACAAATCCTTTTCCTCTTGACCAAGTTAATCCCGTTCTGTTTTTGCTCTGAATGTGCACAGCTGCCAGAACTCAGCCTTTGTTGTTAGAAGTGTTCAACTGGAATGATTTATAACTTTACTGTACCGCAATCACTCCTAAAATCCTGGGTGTGTTTGTACTCTGGGTATCTTTATGTCTCTTCCCATTGTCCTCTGTGTTGTTTTGGGGGGATATCTTCAAATGACAGCTGGTTGTTTGTACCTGCTTGTATTGACTTGTTTTGCTTTTGTGACTGAAGGCAAAGAAAGAAACCAGAGTCAGGCAGCATCAGAAGAGCCTTCCGTCAAAGTGACAGCCATGGACTAGGTAGCTCACTGGCAGAACCAGCCTCCCCCGGAGCCATAGCCGGTTCCAGACCTTCATCTCAGCCCATTATGAGCCAAAGTCTTCCCAAGGAGGTTCCAGATAAATGCTCCATCAGTGGCCACGGCAGCCTCAATTCCATCAGCCGGCACTCGTCGCTGAAGAACAGGATGGACAGCCCCCAGATCCGGAAAGCTGTCACGGCAGGGAGGTCCAAGAGCTTCAACAACCACCGGCCCATGGACCCTGAGGTCATTGCACAGGTAAGCTGCAGGCTTTGCCGTGGAGGTTTGGATGTTTGAATGAGGTGTTGCAATGGGAAATCTGATTTAGCCTTGAGATTCTGGAGAGTGGAGCGTCTCTCTGATGAGGAGAGGCTGCAGGAGCTGGGTCTGGTTAGTCTGGAGAGGAGGAAGCTGAGAGGGGATCTCCTCAATCCATACAAGTGTCTCCAGGGGGTGTCAGGATGGGGCCAGGCTCTGCTCAGTGGTGCCCAGGGGCAGGATGAGGAGCGATGGCCATAAACCAAACCACAACAAGTTCCACCTCAGCATGAAGAAGAACCTCTTTGCAAGGAGGTGGCAGAACCTGGAACAGCTGCCCAGGGAGGACATGGAGTGTCCCTCTGTGGGGACATCCCAAACCCACCTGGACACATTCCTGTCACCTGCTCCAGGTGACCCTGCAATGGCAGGGGGTGGGCTGGCTGATGTCCAGAAAGCCCTTCCAACCCCAACTCCTCTGTGATCCTCTCAATGCAATATTAACTTACAACAGCTCGAGGCTGCTCTTTCATCCTTGCTTTGGGCAAAGCACTGAGGCTGCTTTCAGGAGGGAATATAAACAGTCAGGTCCTTCCTCCCTAAAAACTTGGCCCTGCTCATTATTCAGAATTTAATTTCAGCAATAAAAACGTCCATTTTAGAGAGTGACACAGATTTCAAAGCTGTCAGCGAGGAATTCAACAATCACAACTCCAAGACCACGAGAAAAGTGGAGTATTTAGTGTGGGCTCAACACTGTCCTGTGAGTTGTGCAGACTTGCCTGTGGTGAGACATTTGGAAGCACACGGAGCAGCAGAGCCAAAATAAAAGCAGGCTGCTGACCTGAGCAGTGCTCCAGTGGCATCTCGAGGTGCTCCCAGGCTGCAGTGTGTGAGCAGAAACCAACCCTGGACATAACCCTGCTGCTTTTCATGAGCTGTTTGCTTAGACAAGTGCCTTGAAAGGAGGGCAGGCTGCAAAAGATGGGAGTTTTAGAGCTTTCCCTCCTCCATGAAGGATCTTCCCTGGGGGATGTGCCTGCACTTGCATGTTGCCTGCACCAACTGTGTGCAGTATGGGATGGATGGATCTATCTAAAGCCAAGGAATGCTCCAGGCTCAGATTACAAAGCCAGCCCTGGGAGACCTGACTGCTCTGCCTGGTTCAGGGCTCTGGGGGTTTCTGAGGAGCTGAGGGAAAATATGCGAAAATTAAACATAATTTTTATTGACAAAACAGCAACTCCAAATAGTAAATAAATCCAAATTAAAACCTGATGGGTATTCTGATGGAAGGTTGTATTTTGGAGTATCTTTAGCCCATTTGTTACAGTGGAATTATATAGCTCCTGTTGTCTTCATATTCCCCTGTCCTTCCAAGGCTTTGGTTGATATAAATCAGACTCTTTGTTTTTTCAATTAGGCTGTAAGTGAAGTTGTTCTGTCTCCTCTCCGTGCCAGAACGTTCACTCCATTGTTTCACTGCAGAAGAGTCTGGGAGGGAAAAAGGAAAGAGGAGAGGAAAATAAATAAAAAAGAGGAGGGAGAAAAAACTAACCTGTGTTAAATCAGTGTTTCTCTCCACCCTTGCAGTATCTTTTCAGACCCCATCTAATAACCATTGTGCATCTTACATATTTCCCCAAATTCATAACTAAAATCTGCCTGGCCTCAGGATAGACTGGGAGGTGTCAGATTACTGTCTCTGCTTTTTTCCACCATTCCTTGACTGATTTACCTTCCCCACCCCCTGGAAAAGCTCTTGAGGAAGGTGAAAAGCTGTAGCCAAAGTGTGAGTCACAGCAAGGCTGAGCTCTCCTGTTCCCCAGGGTTCACCAGTAGCAAACATGTAGGTCCTGCTCCAGCTGAGACAAAAGCCCCACGTTTTTATCTCTTTATTCTCATTATTTATTAATAACTGCAATATTTTCTAAGAGGAAGGACAAATGCCAAGTTGAATTTCTCTATGTGTTCCTGATATCTTCTGTGTTTCCTAAAATGTTAAAATTTTGAGGCCTGGGAAATGCCTTTCTGGGAACAGCTCAGGCAGCAGGAAAAGCAGGGAGGCAGCAAGAGCACACGAGGGTTTCAGCATTTGGTGTGTGGCCCATCAGCCACTACCAAAATCACCAGGAATGATCCTGCAGGAATTTCCTCTCCTGAATCTCCTGTACCAAAAAACGTGCAAAAATGGGCACCAAGGCTTTGAATCTGCATTTGGGGTCTTTACTCCTCTTTAAAACCCAAGCAGCATCAGGAGCAATAAAGAATCAGAGCAGCATCCAGGCAGGGCTGGCAATTATTTTCCTCCCTGTTGATGGGGAAAAAATCAGTGTTTATTGACTGCAGGGTGTGAGGCTGCCCAGCTTCACTGTGACACCACGAGGTCCTTGAGCCAGGCTTGAGTTGGGTGTGGGTGTTCACAGGCTGGAAACAAATAGGTCATTCTCAAAGTCTTTTATATATATATATGGATGTGTATATGTGTGTGTGTATGCATGTATTGATATATGTATGTATATGTGTGTGTGTATGCATGTATTGATATACATATGTATATGTGTGTGTATGTATTATGTATGTATTTATATATTTTATAAATGTGTATATTTATAGATGTATATATTTATATACTTCTATCCGTATTTATTGCTATATAGAAATATACATATTTATAAATATCAATATAGATATATTGATACAGCAATATATTGAGATATATTGATATAGATGTCTTTATATTTATATACAATTATTTATTATCTATTGTATCATCTATATTCGATATTTATTATATATTATATAATGTATATTTTATTATTTTATATAATATATTTTTATATAATAATATATATTATGCAATAATATATATTATATAATAGAGATATTATATATAGATAATATAATATATAAAATCTATATTATATAAATATATATATTATGTATAATATATATAAATATCTATATTATATATAATATATATTATATTATATAAATATATATTATATATAGATAATATTATATATAAATATATATTGTATATAGATATATAATATATATTATATTATATAAATATATACTATATATAGATAATATTATATATAAATATATATTATGTATAGATAGATAATATATATTTTTCTATTTATACCTATATTTTTCTACCTATATATTGTCTTTACGTATATAACATTCCTCTGTAGCTGAGTATACTCAATCCTCAGCATTTCTGTGCCCGGGCTGTCCTCAGTGTGTGTGTGCTGTGCCCTGCAGGACATTGAGGCCACGATGAACTCTGCCCTGAACGAGCTGCGGGAGCTGGAGCGGCAGAGCAGCGTCAAACACACACCCGACGTGGTGCTGGACACGCTGGAGCCCCTGAAAACCCCTCCTGTGGTGGCGCCCACCTCGGAGCCCTCGAGCCCCCTGCACACCCAGCTGCTCAAGGACGCCGAGCCGCCCTTCCAGCGCAGCGCCAGCACGGCCGGGGACATCCCCTGCACCTTCCGGCCCCTCAAGGCTGCCAAGGTGGCCACGCCGCTGAAACCGCCCGCCACTCGCCCCAAACCCTCCGTGTTCCCCAAAACGAACGCCACGAGCCCCGGCGTGGCCTCCTCGGGCTCCCAGCAGCCCCCCGACAAGTCCTGTACTGTGTGATGAGCCCCGAGCTGCCCCCTGGGCGCAGCTGGTCCTGCTTCCGACGGACAGACTCTGCCTAAGACCTTGACATTCCTATTTCAGCGATCCTCAACTGGAGGGGACTGGTGAACTGCTGGGAGCTCTCCCAGTGACAGCCTCGTCCCACGTCCCCACGGCACTGGTGGGTGTGACAGCTCGTGCCACGCCTGGGGACATCCAGGATCGGGTCACTGTGAAGCTGAGCAGGAGAACCCACACAGTGGGATGAGTTTGGATCTTGGTTTCCAGTTGATGCCTCGCTCAAGTGTGGGGCCACTGGAAGAAGAAACGCTCCATGGCATCCTGTTTTGGATACTGGTGTGGTGACTTATATATTCTGTGTTCCATTTATCACAGGGAAACAATAGGATAGATTTTAGTCTATTGCATGTTTTGGTGCCACTGGTTACGTGGAGCTTGGACATGCCTGTTTCTTGTGCATTATTATTATTATTATAATTCTTCTGCCACCCACTGGTGCCACGGTGGGTTAAGGGTCTGTCTCAACTTCCATCACATCCTCTGGTTTTGTTTGTTTGCTCCCCCTTCCCTCCCCCGGGGCCAAAGCCCTTGGCCACCCAGCCTCATGCTTTAGTTGACACTCGTCATGGGAAATAGTTTACTCTGGAACACTCGTAGATTTTGTGGAGTTCTACGTAATCGGTGTCTGTGCAAATAGAAGCAAACGTGCTCCTGAGGTCGAGGAGCATAAGAAAGAGCCCAGTTGTTGCTTAAGGACAATCGAGCTGGTTTCCCCTTTGCTCTCCCGTATTTAAAAGCAGCTTTACTGTTTCAGTGTGGTTTGCAGCCCCTGGGCTCTCACGTGGCGTGTGCTCTCGGGAGACTGAATGTAAGAACAGGTTCATTTTGAAAACTGAAGCGTGCTCTGATGGGAGTGCCCTTCCTAAGGCACACATCCTTGGTTTGCTCACACATCAGGATGGGTCCTCACCCGAACCCCAGTGACAAGCACTGTAAAAACTTCGCTCAGAAGTTCTCAAGCTTCCTCCCTTCTCCCTCTTTCTGGCTGCAAACGCTCCGGTCGCTGATTTGGGGGTCTCTGCTCTTATAGAGCAGTGCAGGAAACGCTGCTGGGGACAGGGATGTGACAGCACGTGGAGTGGCTTCCCCACTTGGCTCCTCCATGGGACTCAAACATGTCAATGAATTCTTAGGATTTGTATTTATCCGTAGGCAGCAAACGCTCCAGCCACCCGCAGGACTCTTGTACTCCTCTGGGAATCCTCCGCAGTTTATTTAATTTAATAATAATAATTAGAAAAAAAAAGAAGGCATGTGCCACTAAGATTCACAGTTCTGCAAGAGTGGAGACTGGCTGACCCTGGTTCTCCTCTTTCCTAAACTTTTCTGGGATGTAAAGCAAGCTGCACATCTTGAGTTCGCATCAAACGAATTCAGGCAAGGACAAGATAAGAAAAGTCATTTTTCTCACCCATTTAGCTGAGATTCTTTTCAGTTTTGGATTCTCCATGGCTGCAGTGTCGGCTTAATTGGCACTTAGTGATTAAAAAAAGAAGAAACAAAACATGCATTTCTAAGAAGGGTTGCTGAAATGTTTTTTTCTGATTAATTTAGGATGCTCCTTGGAAAAATGGAACAGAGTTTTCCTGTGCCCCTGTCCATCCCCACACTCACACCTCCCCCCCTACAGAAGCAATCAATCCATATTAATGATGGCTTTTCAAAACACCAACTTCCTCTGTGCCCTAAGTTAAGGAAATTGTGGAACACTGGGAAGATTTCAGTGAGAACACTCTTTGTTATCCCATTTCTCCCCAGCTTTCCCTTGGGAAGCCCCATGGTACGTGTGTGACTGTCACTGGACCTCACAGAAGATCCCAGCGACCTTTGCTCTCAGGTTCTGATGGACTTCTACCACCAAGGAATCACTCGTTCTTTTGGGGAAAAATACAGTTACTAAACTTGTAATTTTTTGCTCAGGCAGAACTTTCTGGCATTTCCTTTTAAGTAGGCATTTTTTTTGGTTTTCGTGGTTTTTTTTTGGTCGTGAACGACCAAAGTTAATCTGTGTCAAGAGCAGGATCTCTGTAAATTGACTTTGACTCATTTGTAATGCCTTATTTTCTTTCTATTTTTATGCCTAGCATTCATGTTTCTAAGAATAAGTGTCCAGGCACGCACAGCACATTGGAGGAGATGCTCTTTTCTATCTTCAAGGTCTGAAGTATGAAATTAGGAGGTTAAAACAAAAAAAAAATAAATATTAAAAAAAAATATAAGACTTCAGGTTACTGTAACAGCAACTGTCTGTATCTGAATTACTGTGCTTCTCTAGCATCCACAGCTCTGGGACAATCCTGCTGCCAAGGGGAACGTGCTTGGCAGGATAACCTGTACATGGAGCAACTCAACTGGAATTCTGGTGTGCACTGTGATTGACACTTCCATTTACAGCAAGCAATATGGCAGGCTGAAGGTCGTCCTTCCTCTTCCTCGTGCTCCGGGTGTGCCCAGCCAGCAGAAGCCTCACACACAGGGGGGGAATGAAACAGCAAAAGGAGACTTTGAGCTTGTCATCTTCACTCTGTGAACATTCAAGGCCAAGAGGACGTTTGCCACAAGGGTTTCATGACCAGTCGCTGCCGGAAAGGTGGGAAGGAGGAACTGGGAGAGTCGGCGTGGGGTGGGCAAGGACCACACAGTGGTTTGCTTGGGGAGGTACCAGTGTTACTTCATATCTTCATATTCCGAAGAAATATTAGCTCTTCCATGGAAATCCTCTTTTTCATGACTTTTCTGTAATGTTTGTGTCAAATCTAAAGACAAGAAGTGTTTGATAACTGGAATTATGTCTGTCTGTTCGATAGTGCTTTGGATGAACAAGGGGGTCTTGTTCATCAGGTGTTGGATTGAAATAATCCAGAGCAAAAACTTTTGAAATAAAACACGGTTTTAGGTGATTGATCTGAATAGTTTCTCAAGCTCAGACCTTCTCTGGCTTATTTCCCTCGCTGGGAATGGAGCAGTGTGCTTTAACCAGTGCGAAATTTCTGCCTCTCTGCATCCAAAGGCTTGCAGTTGATAAATTGTAAATTTGTCCTTCATGTCAGAGCAGTGGGACACGATCAAACTCTCTCACTTTATCTGTACTGGATATTTTATTGCAATGAAAATGAGTAAATCATTAGAGTGCACTGTGAAAGCAGAAAAAAAATTGTTGTATATGTCTGTATTTTGATACCTGTTCGAAAGGAGTCTTTGGGTTTCCTGTGCTGAATACCTCATCATGTGTTGGGTTTGGGGAGTTTTTGTTGATTTTGGTTTTTTTCTCTTTTTTTTTTAATTTTTTTTTTTTTCTCTTAAGGCAAGATTGTTCTTGCACAAAAGTAGGTTAAGATAACCGAGTTCTCATAAATTTATTTACTGAATCAAAACACTTCAGCTTGGCAAGAAATTCCATCTGTTGTAGTTCCCACCTTGCACTTGGTACGGGGCGACCCGGCGCACTTGGAAGAGCTCCAGCAATATTGGGACGAGGAGAAGCTCCTTGCAGATGGAGTTTGCTGCCTTATTTCTCTCCTTCTGTGTGTCCAAACCTCAGATTCAGTTGAACATTGTGTAGATTTGGGGATTTTTATTTTTTTTTGAGCTTCTGAGAGATGTTCTTCCGCAGAAATCGGTGTCTCTAGTTCTTGGCACTTCAGATCCTTTCCAGATGTGTGGACCAGGTAGGCTGGAATGCTCCACTGCTGATGGGATCCCTATGGAGGGAACACTTAAAGGAGGTGATGGTCTCAGTGGGGTGTTGTTTGTCAGGAAGGCAGCAGTAATGATGGAAAAATCCCCCCCAAAATCCCCGTTGAGACTGA
Source organism: Xenops minutus (assembly GCA_035221455.1). NCBI lineage: Eukaryota > Metazoa > Chordata > Aves > Passeriformes > Furnariidae > Xenops > Xenops minutus. Next base: position 2,707,168 of record JAWWEE010000069.1, on the reverse strand, counting down.
GAGGGTGAGCTCTTGCCCCTGTCCTGCACATCCATGGGCACAGGTGGGAGCTGAAGGGTGTACCCACATCCCTTGGAGTGTGGCACTGGTTTGGAGGGCAGGTGAGGGGCACCTGTGCTTGGCAGAGCAGGCACTGGCTGTGCAGGGATGTGCTCCAAAGCATAAATTCATTTACATGCTGATCTGGGAACCACAAGCTAGGAAATCTGCTTTGAAAGGTGAAAACATGAGCATTGGGGCATCTCCATCACTGAGGAGCCTGTCTAGGACAGAAAGGGAGTTTAAGAAGCCGGGGATTTATTTATTTTAAGATTTTTAGCTTTCACAAGAATAACAAGCCCTTCTGTGGGTTTATCTGGCCTTGGCTAATACCCCATAAATGCAGTTGGAGACATACAGCTGTTTCTTTGGGGGACTGGGAGCACAAGAGGCCTTGCTGGAAGGGAGGGATGTTCTCTCCCATGGGGAACGTCGTTCCCTAGGGATGCTCCCAGCCCTGGGAGAACACCAAGCCCTTCATGGACTGAACTTTGGGGTCTGAGCTCTTTCCAGATCAGCTTTCTGCGTGTCTCTGTGTCTGTGTGACAACCTGGTACTTGAAAAAAAATAAAAATAAAGATACTTGACCCTCTGCCTCGTGCCTGCAGGGCTGGGATGGCCCTGGCTGTCACGCACAAGCCGTTCCAGGCTCTGCCACCGCCCAAGGGCAGATGAATTCTTTTCCAGGCTCAGCTCTAGGAACAAACCATCTTATTTTGGTGGCTCTGGAGATGCCAAAACAGCAATTCAAGGCCTGGAAAATGTAAGGTTTCTTTTTTGTTTTTTTCTTTTTTTTCCTGTTCTATTTTGTGCTTCCTATAACGTAGTTTGGGACAAAAGTGGTGTTTTTCAACGATGGGCCAAAAAGAGGCAAAGGTGGAGAGGGAGGGCAGCTCCCTGCTGTACTAATACTTGATCTACCAAGCTTCATACAGGGTAAATATTTAGCAGTTTGCAATGGAAATGATAGATGGACCCGTCCTTTTCAAGGCACTGTAGGAACCTTACTCCTGAAGTGGACTTCACCAGCCTTTTCTCCAGGCAGAGCCCTGAGATGTGAATAAGCCAAGTCCAAAGGACTGGACTTGTGAGTGTGCCAAACTGCTGGAGCAATACTTGTGAGCAGCAGGTTCTTCAGAAGACCAGCTCTATGTAGCCAAAATGGGGCGATTGCTGGAAAGCATCTCTGATGTTAAAGGATGGCAGTGATGTGGTTCTGCTGTAACGTAGGAAAATTGGGTTGCAAAGTCTAGACATTGTGTTTTGTGTCTGAACCTCAGTCCTGTGGTGGCTCTGATGGTGCGTTGGGTTTGGGGTTATCAACAGCAGTTGTTTAATGGTGGGATGGAATGTTCTTGCTAAAACAGTTTCCATTGTTTCATGTCTTCTACACCAATATATATACGGTGTATATATTAAACTGTGTAAAATTGTACTTTGTATATAGAACTCTGTACAATATGGAGGTACAGCCTTTTTTTTGGTTTTGTTTTTCCTTTTGGTACAGTATTGTACAGTATTAGGAGTCGATGTGTTGGAAATGTTCGATCCATACTGGGGCAACAAAATGTATTCATTGTCATTAGCAATAGTTTTGGAGAAATAAATGTTTTGGGTATGGTGGAAACACTGACCTGAGGGTGCTGGTGTGATGTCTGGAGCGAGTGTGGGTGCCTGGGCTTGAGTGGGAGAGAGGGTCATCTACGCCTGGGGGGACTTTTGGAATCCTCAGGAATGCTGTAAAAGGCACTGGTAAGTAGGTGAGGAAGAATCTGCAGGATCTGGGAATACCCAGTGTCATTTGTGGGCACTGGGACACTCGATTACAGCAGGGAAGGAGCATCATTGTACCCAAAGATAAGAGGGATCCAAAGAACAAGGGGCTCTCAAGGACAGGCAGTGATAGGACAAGGGGGAATGGCCTTAAGCTGAAGGGAGAGTAGGTTTAGATTGGATTTTAGGAAGAAATTGCTCCCTGGGAGGGTGGGAGAGAAAGTGCACAGGGTGCCCAGAGAAGCTGTGGCTGCCCCATCCCTGGGAGTGTCCAAGGCCAGGTTGGATGAACTTGGAGCAACCTGGGCTAGTGGAAGGTGTCCCTGCCCATGGCAGGGGGTGGAATTAAATGAGCTTTGAGGTCCCTTCCACCCCAAGCCATTTTGGGATTCTGACTCCACTGTTCCCCCACCCTGGGCTTGCACGCACCAACCACCCCCAGCAGGATTCCACAGGGCAGACACTTCCCTTGCAGTGACCTGATTTAAAATTGCTTAATCTTCATTTTCCTGGAGAGGATGGACCCCCAACTGTCTCAGGAAAGAGGATTTAAGATTGAGATTATGGACTGGATCATTATTATTATTATTACAGCTTTCCCCAGTCTCAGTTTTTCAATAGGCCTTTTTCAGAGCATGGGAGAGCTGTGTCATTTTGGAGTCCCTTTGTTTAGATATCAAGGAATTACTGACTTAGGCTGAGATTTAATGTCTAAGTGAGACGTGTGCTGTGCTGGGAGTGAGCTGTGGACAGCTGTCTCCACTGTCCTTGGGGTGAGCTCCCATGGGCATGGAGCATCCCTGTGCTCCCTGTCCCACATCTCTTAGAGGGATTCAAGAGCTGGAAATTCAGGATGCTTTTACTCCTTGGTTTAGTAGCCCAAATCGCAGCAGCTTATATGGTAATACCCTAAAGCAGGCTGGGCACAGTGGCATGTGGGTTGTTTTTTGGTTTTAAAGATGAAATAATCAGAAAAGCAATGGGGTGACATAGTTAACAAATTATTTGAGATTTTCCTTTGGTCCCCCCTGTCCAGCAGTAGAGGACACTGATTTATCCCTCTGATGGCATCAAACTGCAGGTAGGTCTGACTTTGCCTCAAAACCCTCGTTATGGTTGTTTTTAACAAGGAAACGAGTTGGTGAGTGAGGGGAGGGTGTGGGAGGGCAGGGGATGCTCTGGGAAGGACCACAGCACTTGGTGTGAAGAAATGGGACCAGCAGCATCACCATCCCAGCCTCTCATGGACGTGTCCCAAGGAGCAGGGTTAGGGGACACCCTGGGGACATCCCCGGGGACATTTGTGTCCCAAGCCCCCAAAGAGGCGGTCCCTGCTGCAGGCTGAGTGTGCTGCTTGTCCTTTATTCTTTAGGCTTTGCTGCCACCGCCTGGAACAATTAATGTTTGTCACAAATTGGTGCCAGGGGCGGGTTTTTGCTCTCCCAGGGTTTATCCACTGCGGGCACATCCAGTCCCAGTGGGACAGATGGGATGGGGGTGTCAGCCGGGAGGGTAAAACCTTCTGCTGGGGCAACCAGGGCGAGCAAATTAGCTATTAAATTTAAAAGGATGGCAAAAGAAAGCATAAGAGGGTCTGAAAGGAGCCAGGCAAACCCTGGGGGTTTGAGCTGGGATCTCCCACCGAGGCTGGACCTGACTGGGACCAGCTGGGAGAGCTGCTGGGGTGACTGGGATGTCCTGGGGTCCCTGAGCTCCAAGGGCTGGTACCACCCTGGCATCAAGGCAGGTGTTGCCTGTGGATAACTGACTGTAAACACTTGCAGCACAACGTGAGAATAACCTTTTATGGGGTGCTAGAAAATATTTTAATGATTTCCTTCCTGTCTGTCTTTGCCCCTCACCAGATCAAACCTGCTCACCCATCAGTGAAAGCTGAAGCAACACGGTCAGAAGTCTCAGAAAATGTTTGAGCCTGGGGTTTTCTGTGTTTAAAAAAAAAAAAAAAAAGTAAAAAAATCTTTGTTTCAGTTTCTGAGCTGAACCACAGGATGGGTCCCTTCCTCTCCTGGTGCCCTGGATGGGCTCCTTGTGCTCCCAGGGCTCCTGTGAGGAGCTGTGGATGAGGGCTGAGTGTGGGGTGCAGGATGGACCCCTTGGCCACTCTGCCCCTTTGGGAAGGAACTCAGCTGGAATTCCCCTCTGGAGGTTTTACTTGCCCCTCTTCCTTGTATTAACTGCTCTTATCTATGATTTCAGCGGTGAGAAATGTCATGAGAAACGAGCTGCGTTTTTTTTCAGCATGGGGAAGGGCTTCTGGAGCGTGTTCATCTCAAATGGGGTGATCTTCTAGTCTGGTGAGTGAGGGACAGGGCACAGGAGCCCATCCAGCACAGACCCCCACTGCCCCCTCAGCCTGGGAGCTTGGCCAGCACCCAGGGGAGAGACTGATGGTCCTGTCTCAAGGACCACATGCACAGAAAATGAGACTACAAATGATTTCGAGTAGTCACCCTCACCCTTTCTCTTCCTGTCAGCTGGGCTGCAGCAAAGTGACTTGAATCAAAGTGAATTCGAGTTTGGCGTCACTGAACTTCCTCTGCCACAGACCTTGTCACCCACCCCAGCCCCTGGTGTCCCCTCGATGAGCTCAGGGCAAGGGCCAGTCTGGGACCAGTCTGGCAGCCTGGCAGCAATCCAGAGGGTTTTCCAGGCACGCTGGCACGTGGTTGGGAAATGAAGCTCAGCAGGAATTAAGGAATTTATGTGCAGGCTGGTGAGGTGTCATGTTGGTGTTTGGATGTGCCACCCACTGGTGTGCTCACAGACCATCACAGGCTTTATTTGTGAGGATGGTGCCTTCAGATACACGTCCATACAGCTTGAATTCCTGACAGTGGGAGCCTGCTGCTGGTGCTGGGCCTGAATCCCACATCTCACCCTGCATCCCACCCCGTCCTGCATGCCACATCCCACCCTGCAGCCTGCACCCCAAATCCCACCCTGCATCCTACACCCCATATCCCACCCTGCATCCTATCCTACATCTCACATCCTGCCCTGCATCCCACATCCCACCCTGTCCTACATTCCACGTTCCAGCCTGCGTCCTCCATCCCACCCTATCCTGCATCCCACATCCCACCCTGCATCCCGTCCTGCATCCCATATGCTGCATCTCACCCCCCACCCTGTCCCGCATCTCCCATCCCCTCTGCACCCTATTCTGCATCCTGCATCCCACATCCCTGACAAATAGGATGACAAACAGGGATCCGAATGGGACAGCAGCAGCTCATGGCACACACCCCGCACTGGACCATGCTGTTACCCCTGTGCCAGGGGCCTTGCAGACACCGAGGGCTGAACACTGACCCTGGGCACGGATCCTGAGCCCACTGTGCTCCCCAAGCCCCTTTTTGCGGTTCCCGGAGCCGCTCCCGCATCCCTTTGGCCGCATCCCTTTGGCCGCATCCCCCAGCACGCCCGGGGATGGCTGCAACACTGGGAATTTTTTTGTCTCGAGCAGGAAGCTGCAGCATTTCCTCCTCCAGCGCTGCCCATGGTTGCCGAGCGGGTTTTGCAATCCGTAGGTTTCAGTTCCCGGGCTGGGGAGGTGCCTCTCGCCGCTCTGCGTTTGTTTGCTCGTCTTTTTTTTCTTTTCGTTTTTTTTTTTTTTTTTTTTTTTTTGCATCTGTCAGAATTATTTTTTTATTTATTTTTTTCGCTGCCAGCCCCGACAGGTCCCGGCCGGGTGGTTTTTTGGCAGCCTTTCCAGCTCGGTCCATGCGCAGCCTTCTCGCGGAGCTGCCCAGGGGAACATCCTTGGCCGGAGTTTTCCCTGCGCGTTGCCGGGGAAAGGCTGGGATTTGGTGGCCGGGGGGGACCCCCGTGCTCCCCGCTGGAGATGCAGAGCACCCCCAACTACCTGTGGAGCACCGAGGACCTCCTGGGCCAGGGAGCCACAGCCTGTGTCTACAAAGCTCGCAACAAGGTGAGCGGGGCAGCGGGACCCCCAAAGCCCCCCGCGCCCCATCCCACGGCACAGGGATGCCCGTGCCCCTCTCGGCTCGCCCTGCCCGGAGCATCCCGGCTGGGGAACAGCCCAGGGGCTGCTTTGGGCTTTGTTTTCATTTTCTACATGGCTCCTTCCCCCGGCTCTGCGGGTCGAGGGCGGGTTTTGGGTTGCTCCGCCGGGTGCCGCATTCCCGAGCAGCGCAGCGGGGAAGGAGCTGCTGCCCGGGGAATGCCCAGAGGTTTTGAAAACCCCGTCCGTGGCTATTTGCATACTTCATGCAAACCCTTGCCAGGCTTGGAGCAGACTCCCCTGCTCCCCAGCCTTTGAAGTTTATTGAGCGAACTGCAGGCGCGGGGCAGGAGAGGCGGCTGCGGGGCTGGGCTGGGAGCATCCCCATGCCATGGGAGCTGCCAGCCCCGGCTCCAGCTGGGCATTTCTCGTGGGGCTCAATAAACAGGCTGACACGCAGCACGTGGGTGCAGGGACAGGAAGCAAAGGAGGTGAATAACAGCGGTTTGTGTGTGCAGTGGAGCAAACACAATATAGAGTCAGCGTCTTGCACCCCAGGTGGGATGTGGGATCCGTAACGGAGCTCAGGGAGCTGCTTTGGGTGAGGATGCCATCACCTCCAGTTTCCTTTTTCTCTTTTTCCCCCTTTCCCAGAAATCGGGGGAGCTGGTTGCTGTGAAGGTCTTTAACAATGCCAGCTACCTGCGGCCCCAGGAGGTCCAGATGAGAGAGTTCGAGATGCTGCGGAAGCTGAACCATAAAAACATTGTCAAATTATTTGCCGTGGAGGAGACAGTAAGTGGGACCTCATCTGGGAATCCCGCAGCTGGGGATCCCGCAGCTGGGAATCCTGTAGATGGGAATCCTGCAGATGGGAATCCTGCAGATGGGAATCCTGTAGATGGGAATCCTGCGGCTGGGGATCCCACAGCTGGGGATCCTGCAGATGGGGATCCTGCAGATGGGAATCCCGCAGCTGGGAATCCTGCAGATGGGGATCCTGCAGCTGGGAATCCTGTAGATGGCAATCCTACAGCTGGGAATCCCACAGATGGGAATCCCACAGATGGGAATCCTGCAGCTGGGGATCCTGCAGCTGGGAATCCCACAGCTGGGAATCCCACAGCTGGGAATCCCGCAGCTGGGAATCCCACAGCTGGGAATCCCACAGATGGGAATCCCGCAGCTGGGAATCCTGCAGCTGGGGATCCTGCAGCTGGGAATCCTGCAGCTGGGAATCCTGCAGATGGGGATCCTGCAGATGGGAATCCCACAGCTGGGAATCCCACAGATGGGAATCCTGCAGTGCCCACAGGGGTATGGTCTGAGCTGTGGGACAGGAGTGGTGGTCCTACACTGCCCTCTCTTCTCACCACCCTCTGTCTCAGCCCAGTCCTTGAGCACTGGGAGCACTGGTGGCACTGGGTCATGGGGCTGGAGCACGGATGTGACCTGCTGTTGTCTCCTAAGCAGACACCTGGCACAGTGGGGACATTCTCCAGCACTGGTTTGGCCAAGTAGGAGGAACCCAGGGGTCCACCAGCCAAGGGAGGGGACCTGGTCCTGCCTGGGCAGGGGGGGGACAGGCCCACAGCTGGGACACAGGGCCAGCTGAGCCCTCACAGCACCTCCCACCACAGGGCAGCAGCAAGCAGAAGGTGCTGGTGATGGAGTATTGCTCCAGTGGCAGCTTGCTGAACGTGCTGGAGGACCCAGCGAACACCTTTGGCTTGGCTGAGTCTGAGTTCCTCATCGTGCTGCAGTGTGTGGGTGAGTGGGGGGGTTTGAGACCACCAAGCCCCCTGTCACCACCCCCAGCACGCCAGGACTGAGCCCCTGCAGGCTGGGGGACCTCGTGGTGCTGGTGGGACCCTGCAGGCACCAGCCCTGGGCTGTGGGATGAGGGGTCAGCAATCGCACCTCCCATGGGACGGGGTTGAGCTCTGTGCTCACTGGGCTGGGGGTTTCTCCCTGCAGAGCTGCTCTGGGAAGCAGCTGTGGGAACAGGCTGTGCCCCACCATGGAGAAGTGTAAAGGCAGTGCCTTACCCTGTGCTCCCTCTTCCTCTCCACCCCCCTGTCACACTTCTCCCCATTTAAGTATGAACACCTTTGGGTTTGCCCCCTCTCCAGCCCTTCTCACACTCCTAAATTTCAACAAAGCCTGCTGGAGCCCAGTGCCCCTGCCCCACACACACCCTTCCCCCAGTGGCAGGGATGAACCACCTCCGTGAGAACGGCGTCGTCCACAGAGACATCAAACCCGGCAACATCATGCGGCTCGTGGGGGAGGACGGGCAGAGCATCTATAAACTGACGGATTTTGGGGCCGCCCGAGAGCTGGAGGATGATGAAAAGTTTGTGTCTGTCTACGGGACGGAGGAGTATCTCGTGAGTAGAGGTGTCCAAGGGTGGCAACCCATGGGAATCCTGGGGGAAGCTCATCCCCTCCCTCTGACAACTGGACCGCTCGTGGGGAGCAGCAGCGACACAAAGAGCCTGACCCCAAAAGGGCCACATTTTTGGAAGAGGGAGGGCTCGGCGTTCTTGTTGTAGAAGCAACATGGAGAGCCTGACCTCAAAAGGGCCACATTTTTGGAAGACAGAGGGCTTGGTGTTTTTGTCATAGAAGCAACATGGAGAGCCTGACCTCAAAAGGTCCACATTTTTGGAAGACAGAGGGCTCGGTGTTTTTGTCATAGAAGCAACACGGAGAGCCTGACCTCAAAAGGTCCACATTTTTGGAAGAGGGAGGGCTCGGTGTTTTTGTCGTGGAGTTACAGGTGATGAGTTTTTTCGGGGGGAGGACCCAGTGCTGCTGTGCTTCCCCCCCAGCACCCCGACATGTACGAGCGGGCCGTGCTGCGCAAGCCACAGCAGAAGGCGTACGGTGTCACCGTGGACCTCTGGAGCATCGGGGTCACCTTCTACCACGCTGCCACCGGCAGCCTCCCCTTCCTGCCCTTCGGGGGGCCCCGCCGGAACAAGGAGATCATGTAGGTACCACGTCCAGCTGTGGCATGGGGAGGTGGGACCACGGCTGGTGGCACTGTGGGGTCTGTGATGCACCTGACTGCTTGTTTAATCCCACATGGCCCCAAAGCCATGCAAAAGCCATGGTGTTCAAAGCCATGTGTGTGCTGTGTGGGAAAGAGTCTGGGTCACATTTGCCATGTTTTCCCTCTAAATGGGATGGTTGGATGGGGCTCTGAGAGAACTGACCTGGTGGGTGGCATCTCATGGGTTGGAACCGGATGGTCTTTAAGGTCCCTTCCAACCCAAACCACGCTGTGACTCTTATGATTCTATCAAATGCATTCCCATGGCTTTGTGGCTGAACAGCTGGAAGAGGAGACAGGATTAATGTCTTCTTGGAAACTTGTGGCTGTTTCTTGCAGTATTTTCCCTCCGGGCACTTTTTTCCTCTCTGTGAATCATCTCTTTTCCAGTCCATCCATGCTCTGCCCTTTTCCTCTACCTGAAGGACACCCAAACAAAGCTCATTTGGCTCGTTTCAGGAGCAATTCCCTCTCCACAGGTACAAAATCACCACTGAGAAGCCTCCTGGAGCCATTGCAGGGGTCCAGAGGCAGGAGAATGGGAACATCGAGTGGAGCTACGAGCTGCCCATCACCTGCCGCCTCTCCATGTGAGTGTCCCTTGCCAGGGTGGGATCCCATCACACTTCCCACAGCCTGGCACCACCTCACACAGCACAGGGGGGTTTAATGAGGCAGACAAGCCTCTCATGACACATGTCACAGCTCTCAGACCGTGCCCTTGCTTCACAGCCAGGCAAAGGGGGTGCAAGGCATGGCAGTGGCTCTGGTGGCACAGGATCTCCATCCCCATGGTCACCATGGTCATGGCTCAGGCTTACACCAGTCTCTGCAAACACCTTCTCCTGCTGTTGCAGGGGGCTGAAGGACCAGCTGATCCCCATTTTGGCGAACATCCTGGAGACAGATCAGGAGAAATGCTGGGGATTCGACCAGTTTTTTGCAGGAACCAATGACATTTTGCACAGGATCGTGGTGGACGTGTTCTCCCTGCAGCAGGCTACCTCCCACCGCATCTACATCCACTCCTACAACACGTAAGGCTGTGCTAAAAGCAGATTTGGGAATCAAGCTCAGGGGCCTCAGCCCCTCATCTCAGTAAGTGAACCTCAGGGCAGCAGCTGTTCCCTTTGCATCACACCTAAACCAGGTTACAACAAACCAGGCTCAAACCAGCCTTTGCTAATCCAGAGCTGTGGGCGCACAGAGGAGCCCAGAGGGGTGTCCAAGGGGCTCCACTGACTTTGTGGGATATTTTGCTAAGAGAAAATATTGATATTTTGGTATTTTGAGGGTGGCAGGCTGCTAAAGTGATGGAAAGCTGAGCGCTCACCTCATTGCTTGTCCCCTCATCCTTTCATTCCTTTTCCATTTCAGTACCACCAAGTTTTTAGACGCCGTCTTCAAGCAAACAAATATAGTCCCTCACCACCAAGAATATTTTTTTGAAGGACACCTGTACGAGCTGGATCCTAATCTGCAAGCTCACAATTTCTGCAAAACCACAGAGTGCAGCCCCCTGACCTTGCTGAGCACTGCTGAGCAACCCGAGGATGTGGTGGGGGTCCGATACAGAGACCGTGAGTGCTGGTGCTTGGAGATGGCATGAGGGTGGGTGTTGTGAGAGGGTTGGGTTCAGTTATTATCCTCAGAGATTCCCATTCCCATTCCCCATCTGAGTGATGGGCCCATTTCCTGGATGATCCCAGCTCTTGGTGCCTGGGCAATGTCGGACCTGGATCCCAGTTCCCAGCAGGGTTCCCACTCCACCAGACTGGTCCCCAGGTCCTGGACCAGTGCCAGTCAGTGCTGCTCCCATTTCCCACTACCAGGTGGTGCCAATCCCCATTCCCAGTAGTGACCCCAGTTCCCAGCAGTGGTGAGTGCTGGTTCCCAGTGCTGGTTCCTATTTCTAATGCCAGCTCCCATTCCCAGTGCCAACTCCAGGTCCTGTTTCTGGTCCCTGGTGCAGGGCAGGAGGTGGAGAGATTAAGCTGCTGGAACAGGATTAAGAGGTTGCAGGGTCAGTTTTCTCCTGCCATGTTCTGGTGCTCTCTGGCCATGCTCCACCCTGGGTTTTGCAGGCAATTCCTACCTCCACCCCTGCTTCCTTGGAGAGCTGCACTGAGCCTGCAGCACCACAGCAGCTCCATGCCCAAGATCCTGAGCAGCTGCAGGGTTGGTTTGGTGGGCGTGAGTCTCCTTAAAACCCCCTAACCACCATCTCTGTCTTTCCAGCCGCCCTTGAGTTCCCCAAGTTTGTCCCCAAGGTGGACGTGGTGGCCGACTGCAGTGCAGCCAAGGTAGGAGGGGCTGCCTGAGGGTTTGGGGTGGTGGGTGGTGCAGGCTCAGGACTCTCTATTAGTGCCCTTTGCTTTGCAGAGCGCCGTGGGCGCCGCACACCAAACCCTGCGCATCGGGCAGACCCTGCGGCGCGGCCGGGAGCTGCTGGCCAGGGGTCTCCACTGGGTGATGTGAGTGACAGGGACACCCTGGGGGTGGGTGGCAGGAGGGGGGACACGTCCCTTCCCAGCACGAGGAGATGTGGGTGTTCGGGGAAAACACGCAGGGTTTTCCAGCCTCTTCAGCGGGACCAGTGGGGATGGTGGGATGGGGTGCTGGGATGGTGGGATGGGGGTGCTGGGATGCTGGGATGGGGGTGCTGGGATGGTGGGATGGGGGTGCTGGGATGGGGGTGCTGGGATGCTGGGATGGGGGTGCTGGGATGCTGGGAGGGAGCAGGACATGAAGACCAGGATGAACCCACAGAGGGAACATTGAGTGCCAGGCTGTGAAGAGGCTGCTCCTGTAGGAGAATACCCCTCAGTGCTGTGAGGATGTTCCTGTCCTCACTTCTTAGTTTTGGGTCACTTTTCTCAGTTTAGGAGATGCTCAGGGAAAAGCATCATTATCATCATCATCATTATTACTACCATCATCATCATCATCATTGTGCATAGCACTGGGGAAGGCCCATCTGCCCATGGCAAGGAGCTGGAACCAGATGGTCTTTAAGGTCCCTTCCAACCCAAACCACTCCATCATTCCATGATGATTTTCACTGCCCTACCCATTTCCTTCAGGGCAGGAGCCTCTTGAGCAGGACCAAAACGCAGGAGCTGCCCCCACTTTGAGGTGCATCCAGCCCCCCATTTTCTCACAGGCATCCTGAGAGAAGCCACCAGCTCCATCCTCACCCCCCACCACATCCAGCTGGCCCTGGGATGGAGTTTGGGATCCCAGGGAGCCTGTGTGGGACGGGCTGTGTTCTCTCTTGGCAGAGGGGACCTGAGAACAGAGTGCTCGAGGATTTTGGAGCAGAGGAGGGGGGCTCTCTCAGTGCTTGGCTGCCTGCAGCTCACCGAGGTGAAGACCCACGTGCTGTAAGTGTGGCCGTGCAGGAGCTGGGCTGTGCACATGAGATATGGGGCTCTCCAAGGTGAATAATCAGAAACCAGGAAAATTCCAGCAATAAGCTGGTGTCTGGGAGGTAGGAGGCTTTGTCACTGTGTATTGAGGCTGTGGGAAATGATTCCCACTCTGGCTGTTTATTCCTTTTTGTTTGTTTATTCCATTTTTAATGATTAGTCCCTGGTTTCACAGGAGCCCATAGTTAATCCTGGCTGTGGTTCCTGTTCTAGGTTTTTCTGATTTTTACAGCCCATGAGCTGCAGAGTAAGTGCAGGAATGAGACAGGGCTGCTGCTCCAGCTTGGGGGAAAAAGGAGAAAAATAATGGGCAGGAGTGTTAAATGGGTTAAAATAATGGACAGGAGGGTTAAATGGGTTAAAATAATGGGCAGGAGGGCACCAGCTGCCAGGACCCCTCAGGGTGCTGCATTCCCAGGGATCCAGCATCCCACCTCACACCTTCCATGGTGAGAGACCTCACTTCCATTCAAAAGTCTCCACTAATGGAGATGAATTACAGAGGAACCCTGGGCTGCTCTCGACCTTCCCATTCCCCACATACCCATTCCCACCCGGCTGCCCTGGGGGAAGCTGAACCCACTTAATCTAAAGCAACCCAGGGATATCTTGCTTTTCTGTTTTGTTGTAGTGGAAAATTCTTTGCTGCCAGGTTGCTGTTCTTTTATTCTTTTGCCATTTAGCAAGTCTCTTAATTTCCATTTCAACTGAAAAAAAACCCAGGGACACATGGTTCCCATTGAGTTCAGTGGGATCAGAGCAGGGCTGCAGTGCCAAGAGCAGTAATGCTGCAGCTGGATGCTCTGGCTCATCCCTCCCTTCCAACACGCTCTGGATCAGGAATATTTCTGCTGACTTAGCCAGTGTGCCACGCTCAGCCCGACCCTCCCGTGCCAGCTGCAGGGAGCCAGACAGCATCTCATCTGGCCTAAAGCCAGTGGGTATGAAACCAACAATTTTGCAACAAATTGGGCACAACAGGGTGAGTTTTTACCAGATGAGCACTTTGTGGCTCAGACCTGTTACCCTTTGGACATGACCTGGGGGAGTTCTTGCCCGAGGAAACCACCTCCCAGCTCCCCAGGAATCCAACACCAGCTCCACCAGGGCATGGATCCTCTTTGCCCAGGGGATGGATTCTCTTTGCCCAGGGGTTGGATTCTCTTTGCCCAGGGGATGGATCCTCTTTGCCCAGGGGATGGATCCTTTTTGCCTAGGGGATGGCTGCCTCTGGCTTACATTCCTCTCCAGGAATATTCCTTTTCTGCCTCTCCTCAGGTACGAGTCTGTCCCTGCAGGCAGTGGGATGCCAGCTGTGATGGACATGGCCATGGTGAAGACAAGGCTGCAGAGGGTGAGCCCTGTGGGTTGAGGAGCATCCACAGCTTCCAGAGCTGCTGCTCCCAACCTCTCCTCCTCACCCACAGGTCGCAGAGGAGCTCTCTCAGTGCTCCCACAGCATCTTTGACTTCCAAGGGGCACTGGATGGCATTTTGTCCGACCTGGTGAAGGACAGGCAGCAAGTGCACGAGGACAAAAGGTTGGTGGTGAAATCCCTGCTGCCACTTTGCTGTTCCCAGCTGGATGGAGCAGCTCCACTGTGTGATCCGTGCAGGACCATGCACAGCCCTCCCTGCAAACCCCAGGGATGTCCCCAGGCACAGACATGGGGAGCAGCATCACAGCATGTTCTGATGCCACCCCAGTCTCACCCCAGCCCTCCCTCCTCCCTCCCTGCCCCATTCCAGCATCCAGCAGATGGAGTGCTGCCTGGAGAAGATGCAGCTGATCTACAAGCAGTTCAAGAAGGCCAGGACGTGTCTGCGTGAGTGCAGGGGACGGGGGACACGAGGGCTGGGGCTGCAGCAGGACTGTCCCTGCCCTGCTGGAGAAATGGGTGACCTCACTTTGGGGGGCTTAGAAGTTATTTCATACAATCATCGACCCACAGAATGGTTTGGGCTGGAAGGGACGTTGTAGATCATCTGTTTCTGTGCCACGACAGTGGCCCCAGGGGCTGAGACCTGAAAATCCCCTTGAGTGATTATTGTGTGTCGTGAAATTGCCCATTTCTTGGGTTGTGGACAGGAAAACGTGTGGTGAGTGGTGACCTGTGTCTTTCCTCCCCAGGGCTGGGCTACAACGAGGAACAAATACACAAGCTGGATAAGTGAGTCCCAACCCTCTCTCCTTTCCAAGACCTCCCCCTGTGCCCCAAAACCTCCTGCTCCCCCTCATCACAATTAGGGTTTGTTTCCTCCCATAATACTGACCCAGAATTCATTACTGAGCATCCAGCTCCTTTTTCTGGAGCCAGCTCTAGGGCTGTGATGTTCATTTTCATCCACATAAGGAAATAACAGTGTTCTCTCTTTTTTTTCTGGTTTTAGGATGAATTTAGGGAACCTGGCCAGGAGGGTTCTGTCCATTTTCCAGAATGACTGTGTCCAGCAATACCAGGAGGCCCTGGCCCTCCACAGCAGCAGGATGAGGTACCAGCCCTCTCTGGGGGTTTTGGGACAAAGCTCTGGCTTTGGGACCCTGGTGTGGATGGGAGAGGGAACTTTCCAGTAACCCACCAAAGGTCAGGGATTCCAAGTGCTCTTTGCCATGGCTCAGGTGCTGAGATGGGGATGGAGATGATAATGTCCAGCCCTCAACGCAGCATCTCTGTGCCTGCTGCAGATCCCACCGTGTGGGCTGGCTCTCACCTATTTCTGCCCTCTTATTTAAATTTTATTTATAAAAAAGCCCCTAACTTGCAGCTTTGAGTTCAAGCAGCTGTTTCCTCCCTCTCTGGTGGGGAGAGGTCATTTTATCAGGACAAAATTGCTATTGAGACAAAGAGATCTGCTTACTGGGAATGATTTTCTGTTAAATGGTGCTTGGGGAATAATGCAAAGAGCAAATTACCCCGCGGTGATTGAGAGCAATCCACTGGCTATGGAAGCAGCAAAGAGCAGGCAGGGGGAGGCAGTCGGGAAGAGGATGGTGCAAGAATTGGATTTTCATTGCAAGGTTGCTTTCAGAGAGGAGCATCACTGGGCTGCCAGTGTGGGCAGGAGTTTCTGCAATGCCTTAGAATTAAGCCCAGCTTTTGCCCTGGTTGTGTTTTTGATGGGGAGTAGTCCTGTGTAGGATTTACCAGTGGGGGGATTTTTAGGCTGGAAGTTTGTCTCTGGTGCTCAGAAATGTTCCAGGAGCTGCCCTGTCCTCTCCCAGCCTTCTCCCATTCCCAGCCCCAGTTTCTGCTCTCAGGGGTTTCCACACTGCAAACCCTCACCCACAGGCAGGTTTTCACTGTCCCACAGTCCCCCCACCACATCCCATCCTAAGGCACTGAAATCTCCCTTGGCTTCACGAGGAATTTTGTCTTGGGGTGAGATTCCTCTGGGTGTGGAGCTCCAAGAAATCCATGCAGCACAGGGGCCCCACTGGCACTCTGCTCCCAGGGAGGGAAAAAGAGCTTCTTTGTGTTTTCCTGGAGTATTTTTGTACCTGTTTTTCTGTCCTTAGGCAGAAAGCACCATGAGTCACAAGTGGATATTTTTAATTTATTGTTACTTCAGTTTTAATTGTCCTGTTTTGGGTTGTTTCCTGCCAGGGTTTGCAGTGTGGTGGCTGGTTGGTTTTTTTTCTGGGGACTGGAGGTGGATCATTCACCTGAAATATTCCTTCCTTTGTTTTTTTAAAGCCAAAACAAACTTCTTTTTTGTTTATATAACTCAGGACCAAAAAGCCTTTTTGGGTAGATTCTCAGCCCTCCATGGCACACAAAGGACCACCCTGTGCAGAGCTGCTGGCAGAAGGGATGGCTCTGATCTGCCTCTCTTACAAGCAACACTTTCCCTAATTAATTTGTTATTAGTGTTGTTTGGATAACTCGGGTACAGTGGCTGTGACCAGAGCTGCAGCTGTAATTACCACTCTGCCGTGACTCATTTGCTTTCCTTCAGGATTTTACCTTGCATCCAGAAAGCTTTGCAGAGAGCAGCGTAGAATTATTAAAACTCATTCAAAAATTAACGAGCCACACTGATGCCAACCACTGCCTGGGAATTTCGTCCTTGCTTTTAATTCCTAGGAAAGTCTGTGAGATAAAGAAGCATCTGAAGAGGCTCAGCAACCGCATCAGCACCTGCAGCGTGGAGATGATGGAGTGCCAGGACTGCCTGCAGAGCGTAGGTGTCCACGGGGTCCTGCCAGGGATGCAGCTCCACAGTCTCTCCCTGCTCCCTGAAAATGCTCCTGCTCCCCTCTCCCAGCTCCCACCGGGGCCATGAGCACCTGGGAAAGGTGGGGACACCCTGGAGCACTTTTAACCAACTCGCTGCAGTTCTTTGTGGCTGATCCACACTGGAAATCTTGGTTTTGCCCCACAGTTTGAGCAGGGAATGGGGAAGCCTTTGGCAGTGGCAGCCCTGGTCCCCAGCATTGCCTGGCAATCTGCACCCAATAAATGGGGTAGAAAAATGATGTTTCACCTCCAGCTCCCACGATACACTGGCTGATGAGCTGGGCACAGATTCCTGGGAGGTGTCCTGGTCCTTTGGTTATTTTATTTTGCTTGTCCTGGACAAGTGGATGTACTGGGTGGGGTGTCATGGCCTGAGTGTTTAGCCCTGGGTAGGTGCTGTGTCCCCCCAGGGTCAGACCCCCTTATTTTGGGGGCTCTTGGGTCTCTCCATCTCTGCAGGCTCTGGACAGGTTTCTCCAGATGGAGAAATGGAGTTTGGCCCCAGTTCCTCCCGTGCCTTCCCCTGTCCATCTGAGCCAGGCATCTGAGATGGCTTTTCGGTGAGTCTTTTGGGAGAGGGTTTTGGGGACAGCCCAGCACCCCCTGGAGAAGCAGAACCTCCTGCTGCTCATCCCCTGCAATGGGGAGAGGGCTCTGTGTCCACAGGGCTGGAAAACTGTGCCAAGCCGGCTGTGATCCCTGCTCTGTGACCCGTGGGACATCCCAGCCCTTCTGCAGGAGGAAGCAGGGGCTGAGCAGAGCAGGAATCAGGGGCTGGTTGTGTCCCTGCAGGATGCAGGAGCTGCTGGAGCAGATGAGGTCAGTCAGTTGTGATCTGCAGTTCAACAACAGCATCATCGAGCGGTGAGTAAGAGCACCCAGAGGTGCTGCTCCAAGCAGTGGTTCCCTCTCCTGGCACCCAGATGTGGCCACACTGCCCTGGGAGGGAGTGGTGGGTCTGGGTGGGCTCCCCAGGGCTGAGCCCAGCGTGGGGAGCTGTGCCTGGTGCTGAGCACAACCACAGTCACTCATGGGCTGGTTCAGTGGGGGTTTTAATGACACCAAGTTTCCATCATGGTCTGGCAGCAGCAGAGTTTGTCTTTCTGGGAGGTTTAGCCATGATCCTCTGCAAAGCTGTGTCATTTCTGCACCCCCTTTCCAGCCTTTCCCCTGTGCTGCCCAGCTGCTACTGCCATGGAGAAGTAGATGCTTTCTCTTTCTTTCTGAAACCGTGCAAAACCCAGCATGCACTGCTGAAAAAGCCCCTGATTTTTCCTCCTGTGCAACCTTTTTCTGAGGCTCTAAATGCAAATCAACCATAAGAATATGCACATCAGAATGTCAAAGAGTTTTAAAAGAAAGAAAAGAAGTTGGGAATTCACCCCAGCCCTGTTTTTTTAGGACCAAGTGTGTTGTTGCAGCACACTTGTTATTCCCCACTGTGAATAAGGGGATAATAAAGGTTGTGTTTCCTTTCTATATGATGAGCTTATCCCAAAAAATCATGGGAACAATCCCAAGGAGTCGTACCTGCCTCAGACTGTGGTTTGGGATTGCATGTGCCCAGGTGACCCCTCTCTACCCTAAACCCTTTGGTTTCATCCCTGCAGGTTAGGAGGTGCTGCCCCCACTCCTGGCATTTGAGGGACATTGGGAATGTGCAGCTGCTGAAGCAAAACCACTTCCCAGCAGAGGGAACCCCCAGCACCAAGAGAGCCACTGGACAGCGGTGTTTGAGGAGCTCTCTGTGTCCTACCTCTCTGCTCCAGCACTTCTGCACGTTCACCACCATTAGCTCTGAGTGCCTTGAGCCTTTGGAAGTTTGACCAGAAAACCGAGTGGGGTTTTATTTTTCTTTATTTTAATAAGTGCTTGAAGGACTCCATGGTCTTCTGGCTTCTCTCTATCACCATGTCAGAGGAAGAAGAGACTAAACCTTTAGTCTTCTTACTTAAGTAGGGATTAATCCCACTTTCGGCAGATTTCTGCTCCCTGAGGCTTCGTGGAGTGGGGCAGGGGGGATGCTGATGGATCAGAGTCTGGATCCAGCCCTGCAGGTGATGGCCCAGGGAAGGTGGGAGTCACACTCCTCTGCCCATGGGCACTGCAGCTTCTCCTCCTGCTTCAGGGCTTCACCTCAGCCCAGCCCCGTGCCTGGGCTGCTGAGGGCTGTGGCAGGGGGAAGCAGAGGGAGGCTTCTCCCTTTTGGTGCTTTTCTCTAAATTTAACCAAGTTCTGTGGATGCACAGAACTGGGTTGTGCCTTCTCCAAACAACCATGGACTGAAAACGTGGCTGGGGAAGGGGCTGCACTACTGGGGCTCACGGTGGCAGCAAACAGGTGTTGGGAAGCTCAGGTTAAGGAATGCTGGAATTCATTCCTGCCCTCTGCACAAAGCCAAACCCTTCCTGTATGCCTGCTTACTCCAGGGTGCAAAGTGGGGCTGGCTGCTGGGGATCAAGGAGGCTGGAGGAGGGACTGGGGATCCAGGACTTGGGGAGCATCAGCAGCAGAAAAATCCAAGGGCAAGGGAAGGGACTCTCAGCAGCTCCCAGGGACTGATTGTGCATCTCAAAGGAGAGGCTGGGCCATCACCTGGGCAAGCAGATGTGTCTGAGTCAGCAGTGGGGATGCTCAGAGTGCCTGCCTGGACCTGCCCTCCAGAGAAAACACAACACCCGACTCAGCCCTTCGCCTTTGCTCCAGTTCCCTCTCCAGCACCTTTTCAGGAGGCGACACCTGAGCCAAACCAAAAGCCTCCAGCTGAGCCTGGGCCTGGCATGGCTGTTCTGGCTGTCCAGGGGCTGCCCCCATGCCCTGAGAGCTGGCACTCAGGTTATGTGGCAGTGCCCAAGGGCTGAGAGACAGCAAGGACAGGGCAAGGAGCTGTCCTGGATGCTCCTGGCATGGACCACAGCAGCAAGCCCTTCTAAGCTCTGCTGGGAGACACAGAATCATGGAATGGTTTGGGTTGGAGGGACCTTAAAGCTCTTCTCATGGGCAGGGACACCTTCCACTAGCCCAGGTTGCTCCAACCTGGCCTTGGACACTTCCAGGGCTGGGGCAGCCACA
>JAWWEE010000069.1:2660511-2672622 GCA_035221455.1 Xenops minutus | reverse complement strand
AGTGTCCAAGGCCAGGTTGGACAGGGCTTGGAGCAACCTGGGCTGGTGGAAGGTGTCCCTGCCCATGGCAGGGGGTGCAAGGGGATGTTCTTTAGGTCCCTTCCAACCCAAACCATTCCATAATTCTGTGGTATTTAGTAACCTGCAATAGTTTGATCTCTGTCTAACACAAGGATGTTTCTTCAGTCCTGCTGGTGGAAGATGAAGGGTCCTGTCCATGTGCAGTGGCCACACTTGTGCTGCAGGTGCCGTGCAGGTGGCACCTCCCAGGAGCAGAGCTGGGCAGTGGGTACCCCGTGGTTTGGTGGGATTGGGAAGTTTTCCATACTTTGTGTGTCAGTGTGCCAGCAGGTCAGGGGATAAGGCAGTGGGATGCATGGCAGGACTGTGGCTCCTGCTGCTGGGGAGCACAGACTGGGGAGAGGGCATGGGGCAATCTTTGCTCTGGATGAGCTGTTTTGACTGGGGAGAGGGCATGGGGCAATCTTTGCTCTGGATGAGCTGTTTTGGTCCCTTTCCCCCTCTGTGTGATGGGGACACTGAATGGGCTTTGCTGGTGCCCACGAGCACCCATGTGCCCTCTGGCTGCAATCCAGTCCCTTCCTGGGGTTCCCCCAGCACCCCTCAAGCCCAGCCTGCATGTCTGGGTGCCTCACAGTGTCCTTCTCTCCCTGCAGACTGCAGATACACGTGTCACCAGGAGTGCCGCAGCCTCATCCAGCTGGATTGCCGCCGGCCGGGGCAGTGCCAGGGTCAGCTGTCACCCGAGGGCACCCTGCTGCCACCCTGCAGCCAGGTACGGCGGGGAGGGGGCTCCAGGGGGGACACAGCCTCGTGGTGACCCGTGGCATCTCCTCCACAGACCTGGTTTTATGCTCCCAGAGGGTTTTCCAGGAGGGAGGGCTTGTCAGAGCTCAGTCTGTCGGTGCCACAGAGCCAGGTAGTGCCATCGATGTGTCACCTGTGGACACCGTGCCCATGTGCCCTGCCTGGGTGGGTGTGATCTGCTGGGATGGAGGTTGGGCATGTGGGTATCCCCCTGCCCTTAAAGGTGTGTGTGGAGCTCTGTTGTGTTTTAAAATGCTGCTGTTGGCTGAGCTGCCTGGAGGGAATGGGAGTGGAGTGGTGCCATGCAGGGATGTTGGTCCCCACTGCCCATGTCCCAGTGCCCTGTGGGGTCATCAGCCCCCTTGTCACATGGTCCATGTCCCTGTACCTGCAAGGGAGCTTCAATACTGGCATTAAATCGTGTCCCAACCCCAGGTTCAAAGTGCTTGAAAATCAGCAGCAAAGGTGCATTTTCCCTGCATCCCAGCAGAGCACGAGCACGCATTTCACAAGGAGTTCTGGCTGCTAGCCTTGTTTTAAGAGTTTCAGTGGTCCCAGGGGATCAAGACTCTCCAGTCTGTGTTAGGGATGTGCAGTCATCCCAGGGTTACTCCGGAAGGCTTAGCTGTTGGGTTAATCCCCCGAGGGTCCCGCAGTGTCTGTGACTCTGCAGTGTCCTGTTAGCCAGCGTGGGTGGAACAGGCTGCAGGGTGCAGAGACTCTCACCACGCCACAGGAGATACTTAAGTAAGATACTTAATGCTGGAAGCTTAAGGCATTGCTTAGAAAGCTGCCTGGAGTGGATTTGACTCAGGCAGAAGCCTTTCAGTCTCTGTGTTCTTTTTAAAAATGTTTGGAGCAGCTCCCCATGGATGTGGTGGAGTCACCATGCCTGGGAGGGTGCAGAAAATGAGTTGAGGTGGCACTTCATGATATGGTTTAGTGGGCATGGCTGAAGGTTGGACTGGATGGTCTTGGAAGTCTTTTGCAACCCTCATGATTCTGTAATTCTGTGTTCATTATAACCCTCTTCGTGGAGGACCTTGGTGTGCTCGTGCGGATCTGGGGGTGGAAACATGTACTTTTCCAAAGCAAATAGGGGGTTTCTCTTGGGTGTGGGGGTGATTTTGGTGTCCATCCTTTGCTGTACAAGGTCTGCTGAGCTTGGTCTCGCTGACACGTGGCTGGGCAGGTCCTACTCGGAATAAAATGGTCAGGAGGGATCTGGAGTGCGATGGGATTTCTCCTCTGAGTGATGTACAACAAAGGGGCTCTGAGTGGGTTCTCCACTGAACCTTGAGGTGTTTGTATAAGGCTGTGAAGCCAGATTTGTGTGTGTTTACATCTCCTTTGGATGTCTTTGGGTGTGAGAAAGGCTTGGCTCTTGGGAAAATCAGAAAGGCTTGGTTCATCTTCAGGGTGATAACACCGGCCGGGGTTATTGATGGACCTAATAACAAACAGGGAGCGTGTGCTCAGCAGCAATCCATCACTCTGACACGGCCCTGGAGTGATCCCAGGGAGGGGGGAGGCATTCTGTGCCCAGCAAACAAAAGTGTCTCTCCCATTCCAGCAGCAAACAGAAATCCATAAACCCATCCCAAAGCCCTGGTTGGGGATGGCACCTCGGAACCCTTCACATAGCAAAGTGCTGGGTGGGATCTCATTGCCTGTGCTGGGGGAAGGTGGGGGTGTGTGAGCTGGTTGGAGGGTTAATGAGGGTAAATCACTGCAATAAAGCTCCATCATTCTCTATGGATAATCAGGGGAAAATCATCTTGATCTGAGCCCATAAAGCTGAGCACACAGCCACGCTCCTGGAGTGTTTCTGTTGGCCAGGCAGGTTTTGTTGCTGGAAAGGAGGAGGATGGAGGGAAAACAGTGTCAGTGTCCCAGTAGGAGACTAACAGGATGCCTGAATATGCTGGCAGGAGAGGAAGGGGTTTGTAAAGTGAACACACAAGAAAAATTAATAGCTGGCATAGTTGGAAGTCATTAAAGAGTATTATCAAAATTAGGCAAGCTGGAAGTGTCAGAGAAATAACTACTTTAATATCACGTATTTAATGCTCTTACCTCGTAATACCAGGCTTTAATAATTTGGGCTGTGATCCAGTAAAGTACTTATGAGTGTGTTACATTTGGGTCCCAGATCAGCCTCCCCAGCTGGTCTTGGCAGCACCAGGAGTTTGGTCCCTGGATTTGGCACAGCTGGTCAAATACTTCCCATCTGAGAACCGGTGCAGGTCACCAGTGGGTTGGTTTTGGGGGGGCTGATGTGCAGGTAACCATAAAGTGGGGCTGCTGCTGAACCAACAGGCCAAAATTACTTGGTTTGGTTTGGTTTGGTTGCTTTTCCTTATGGAGCTGATCTCCCACACAGGTGGGAAATGGGAAGGTGAGGATTTCTTGGAGAATCCCATGGAGCAATGCAGGGGGAGAGCATCCAGCTTCACACGGGGCTGCACCCTGTGAACCCCCTGTTGGGCTGATCATGAGCCCAACACTCACTTTCTGCCTGTGTAGCACATGCTCAATTTAAGTCTCTTTCTCCTCTAAATATATCCCTGTGGAGCAGAGGGGGCTGTGCTGCTGCAGGAGGACTCTGCTGCTAAGAGCGTGCCTTATTTATTCACACTGTTACCAGTTGCTTTGTAAATAAGCCACTTGGATTCTTGCCTTCCTCTTTTTGAGATGCAGATGTTGCTTCCTCCCTCCAGTCTTTTGCCATCTACATCTTGGTTTGTATTCATGGGATGCTGCTGGCAGTGGGGCACGGAACTATCAAAGGCTGGGAGTAATTGAAGTCCTTCAACTACCAGATACAGATGGAAGGGTTTGGAGCACCATCTGCAACCTATCGAGGGGGGGAAGAGGTGTTTGTGCTTGATGGTGACTCGTGTGAAGGTCTTGGAGCCCTTTTGGACCAGCTGGAGGAGCAAGTTTAGATGAGGTCTTAGGAAGAAATGCTTCCCTGTGAGGGTGGTGAAGCACTGACACGGGTTGCCCAGGAAAGTTAGGAACTCCCTGTCCCTGGAAGTGTTCAAGGCCAGGGCTCAGAGCAGCCTGGGCTAGTGGAAGGTGTCCCTGCCCATGGCAGGGGTTGGAATGAGATGAAATTTAAGGTCCCTTCCAAACCAAACCTTTCTATATTCTCAGGCCTCGTTCCTTCTTCCATTTCTGGAGTGTGGTGAAGAATTCTTAGCACGTACACTAATGCTGCATTGCCTAAGCAGAGTCTTTTATAACACAGTGTGTCAGGCTTTTCCTCAGTCCCCTCTACCTGCTCATGAATATGTGTTTTTGGGTGGGTGTGGACAGCCCGGGCTGGGATGTGCCCCCCGTGGGAGCCCCCAGTGAGGGAGGGGGAGCAGAGCCCTTCCCCTGCCTGGCTGCAGAAATACCTGTGATCTTCACCAAGCAGGAAGGTCACAGCTGCTTTAAAAGCTGCTAGGTAAATCACAGGGTGATGTTGGGATGGTGGCAGCTCTGGAGGGCATGTGGAGAGGGGGATGGAGCAGGCAGGGCTGGGGTGGGTCAGTGCTGAGCTGGGTTCCTGCAGGGCTCTGGCAGAGGGCAGCAGGGGTGATGCTGTTGCTCCGAGCCTCTTTCCAAGGCCAACACAGCATTTTCCTCAGTCTGGAGCTTCTTACAAACAGGACCCAGGAGCTAAACGGCTTTTTTTTTTTGGGCTGCAGTCAAAGCTGCCTCACCTGGGTGCCAGTGCTGCTGCAATTGCTCCCACTGCTCTAAAATGATCTGCAGAGCAGAGAGGCACCCAGTGCCTCCCACAGCGGGATGGCCAGGGGGCTCTGCGACCCCGACGAGGCTCTGAGGCTGCATCCTCCCCATCCTCCCCAACCTCCCCCTTCCCCGCCACCTTTTGCTCCAGCCTGGGCTCGATTCTCAAAGCCAGGCACCTCCCGAGGATGCTCTAACGGGGAGACGCGACAACACCCATCCCGCCCCGGCCGTGTGTTTCGGGTCACCGAGGTGGTGCCAGCCTTTCCCCGGGGTGAAACGGGGCATTGCCCATCACCTCGGCTGAGAAATTCTGCAAGAGGAAGTGGCCGGGGCTGCGCAGAGCGGGGAGGCGAGGGCAGGAAGGGGAGGCGAGGCGAGGCGAGGCGATGATGCTGCGGGGGCAGCCGCGGGACGGGACGGGACGGACGGGACGGGCGAGCGGAGCCGGGAGCGCTCCGGCAGCTCTGCCCTTTTCCATGCTGCCTGTGCGCAGGGAGGCGGGGGGAACAGGAGAGGCGAGGCAAGGGAAGGGTTACCCGGCGCTGCTGCCTGGCAGGGAGGAATAGCCCGGCTGAACAGCTCCGGAGGATGAGCGCAGGGAGATGCTGCTGAGGATGTGAGTGCCGGGCTCGCCGGAGCCGCAGCGGGGACCCCGATGGTCGCCGGCCCCCCGAGCCCCCCGGCCAGCGCTCAGCCCCTCGCCTCTGCCGGCCTTCCAGGACCAGCGGCAGCAGCATGAGCAGCGGCTACTGCAGCTTGGATGAAGACCTCGAGGATTGCTTTTTCACCGCGAAAACCTCTTTTTTCCGCAGCGCGCAGAGCAAGGTCCCTGCCAAGGTAACAGCGAGGAGGGATGTGCGGGGCGGGGGGCACCTCTGGCTGCGGGGGATGCCCAAAATGGGCTTGTGCTGATGCCCGAGGGATCTCCCCTCCCCGGTGCAGCGGGCTCTGCGCTGCTGCAGGTTTTGCTCAGCCATCTCAAGCTTTCCGTGCCGGGTTTCCCCCTTGCCGGGGGATTCACGCTGGAGGTGGTTTTTCAGCCTTAGGTGAAATGCTGGAGCAACTCTGCCAGCTGTCATGCACAGGTCAGGCTCCCAGCCAGGCAACCTGTGGTTTGGCCTCGCAAAATTGTGGATGGGGAGATGGGAAAATTCCGGACTAAATTAATCTGTGAACTTATTAAGGCAGTGATGAATGTGATGCTTTTCTGGGCGCCTGGGGCCATGTGCACCTGCTTTGGACAAGGAGGGAGGGTTTGGCCGGGCAGTGTTTCACCCCAGGATGAGATTTCTGCCTCAGTGACATTGACAAGGGCTTTTTCGTGGGTTTTAAGTGTTTATTTAAAGAAAATTAAAAATCTGTGTCATGAACTTTGGGGCCCCAACCAGAAGTGAGCATAAAAGGAGAAGGCGCTGCTGGGGAAGTGGGGGTTTCGCACCAGAACCAGAGCCCTGCAGCTCCCAGAGACCAAATCTGGCCCAGGGAGCAGCTTTCCCCATTCAAATTCCCCTGTACACCATCAGCACCGGTGCACTCCTGCTCGGGCTCTGCTGTGTTTTCACCTCAGGCTGCAGAGCTGCAATCCTCAGCAGGTGCTTTGGGGTTCAGCCTCCTCTCCTGCGGTCCGAGGGCTCCCTCCTTGGGAAGAGGGGGCTGCTCTGGGAGGGAGAGCTTCAGTCAGCTGGGAATTGTATTTGAATTTCTCTGAGGAAACACTCCCTCGGGTTTAAAGTGGGATATTCCCTGCTAGCCAGCAGCTCCCTTTCGCTATGATTAACCAAGACGTAGTGTTGGTTTTAAAATGTCATTTGATGATTCATTTGTGTAGGAGATGCAAGAGATCGGGGTGCTGGTGCTGCTCTCTTTGAGCCAGGGCACTGCAGATCCTCGGGTACCTCTGCAAATCAGCCTGATGCTGCTGGTGCTTGGAAGTTCTCCCTCACAGAGGGATTTGGGGGCTGCTGCAGCTCCTTTTCCCCAGCTCTGGGATGTGACCAGAGTGGGTGGCAGAGCTCACGCTGCTGGAGAAGATGGAGCCTTTGGGGGTTTGGTGTTATGGGGAGGAAATGGTTCCTGTGCGTGGAAGAAAAAAAAACCCACACAGAAAATGTGCTGCTTGATGTTGTGTAATGTGTGGAGACAGATCTGTGTGTGTCTCCAGCTAGAGGTGGAAACCACCCTCAGGCCTTGGGGGAGGAAGATTTGGGGGGTTCATGGCGTGCTGGGGTGTTGGTGGTGGTGCATGTCCTGCAGGAGGAGGAGGTGGTGGTGGTGGACATCTTCCTTGGTTTGATCACTCCCTGTGCTCCCTTTTTAGCTTGGCTCCTTAATTAAGTGATAATATTGAATGTGGGATTTCCACCACTGCAAGAGCTGCATGTGGCCACAGCTTTGTCACCAAATACAGTTCCTGCTCCTGGCCACGGCCAGTAAACACCAGCTTAGACCCACAAGTGAGTTAACCTGATGGGTGGGTTTGGGAATGGGGATGTTTGTCCATCCTTAGATGCCCAGGAAAGATTCCTGAGCCCAGGGTGCACAATGTGGCAGCCACCAGCCCATGGGCATGCCCTGCACTGGGCAGGAGGAAGCTAATATGGATAATTTTGGGATGTCTTGAAAGACCTAGAAGACATATCTGTGGAGGAAGTGGTAGGGGGTGGGGTAAGAGAAGACATACAGGCCTCCAGGCACTTAAAAAATAGAGTGGAATTTGATCTCTATGATTATAGAAATGATTTTTCTGATTGAAATAACTGTAATAATCTGAAGAGCCTCTTTCTAGGATTGCTGTAATTCCTTTTTATTTTCAGAACCATCAGTGCAATCACTCTTCATTAGCAAAGAACTGGTTTAGATCTCGGATGTGACCTCATCCCTGGAGATCCATTACTTGGCATTTTCAGGCCTCTCCAGCTGAATGGCTTCAGTGGCTTCTGCCTGAAGCCTGATTGCTTAAAACTCTGCAAAATTGCTCTTGGAGTCCTGCATCAGTGGCTGCTGGGAGAGGGAAAGGGGCAAGTGTCTGTCCAGGGGTAGAAACCACAGGAGGGACAGCACCTGAGCAGGGGCTGGGGGAGGTGATCTCCAAGATCCCCTCCAGCCCTGGGCAAACCCCACAGGCTCAGACCTGGCTGGTGGTCAGGGCAGCACCTGTGCAGGTGTGTGGGGTGCAGGTCACCAGCAGGAGCTGGTGGTGGGTGGGCAAGGTGGGCATCGCCTGCCTGGTGCAGTGCAGAGGAGCCAGAGCCCAGGGACCAGCTCAGGGTCCTCTCCTTGACCCCTTGTCTCTGTCCTGCAGAGCACAGGGATTTCCAGAGGGCAGGCAGGTGCAGGGCTGGCCCTGGGGCACCTCACTGGGCAGAGGGGGACGAGGCTGTTTTTGACCCTGCAAGGCTGTGCCCAGTTCCCAGTGTGTGCTCCTGGGGATCAGCAGATCCCTCTGATCCACCCTCTGTGCTGGGGTCTCTGTGCACACACACTGTGGGGTCCTGTCCAGCCCAGACCCCCCTGAGATGCAGCTCCTTGTGAGGACCTTCTCAGCTCTCACTGCTGAGCAGAGATATGGCAGGAGAAATGGTTTCTAAGTGAAATCTCCATGGCAATCAAAACACTGAGCCCATCTTCACTTGCTCTAACCTCTCTGAAATGCAGCAACCATCCCTCTCCCCCCCTCTAGAGATGCACAGCTCTCTGATCTTCTGCCTTTTCCTCTGAACCTCTAAATAAACCACAGCCTCTCATTTGAATTTCTCAAAGGGAGTGAAATGTTGGGGGTATTTAGGGTTTTTTGGGGGTTTTCTTTGGTCCAGATCTGATTTATGATTCTCTCCTCTGCCTGTCTATGCTGGAGCAGTGGATCCTTTCCCAATATAGTGCTGTGAACTGTGGGAGTGGGTGGTGAAGGGGAAGTCTTGGGTGTTGAGCAGTGATGGAGAGCTCTGTGAGAGCAGAGATGTCCCAGCTCTGGGGACTGCCTTGGCCCCAGTGTCCCCCAGCTGCCACCACTCCCTGCTGCAGCTGCGTTTTCAGTTCTGAGCTGCTGCTTCTCATGTTTCTGGCTCAAATTTGAAGCATTCACATTTATTTCCATCCTGTGTGCTGCGGTGTGATTGTGGTCACAGGACGTGAGCTGGTGGTGCCTCTCTGAACTGTGGCTCTGGGGCCAGCAGCACTCAGACGTGCTCTCCAGCCTTTGCTTTCTGCTATTTTAAGACAATTCTTTCCTTAATAAGTGAGAGAATTGAGGATTGATGCCCTGACTTGTAAAATCCCCTCAGAAGAGATCTCTGAAATACCCTTGCAGTCTGAACACAGAAGCCAAAGGGGGAGCTTGGGCTGTGTTTTTGGGAATGCAGGTTGTCACAGTGATGGAGCTGTGCCTGAGCACACCAGGGAGGGCTTGGCCACTCCTGCCTCCAGATAAGAGTCAGTGCCAGGAATGTGGTGATGTTGGGCCAGATCCATCTCCACTGTGCTGCTCTTCAAATTCATTAACTAAATAGCTGGTGAGGAAAAGTGGCTGGGGGCGAGGGGGCAGGGCTGGTGTCCCTGAGGCTGGTTTGGGGCTGCAGGGAAGCAGCCCTTGCTCCAGGGAATGTCCCAGGGAAGTGCACACTGAGACTTTGTGTGCCTTTCCATGTCTGGTTTGGTGATGAAGCTGGTGGCAAAGACCAGCTGAGGTGGCATCAGAAAGCTCCTGGGTCCCACCTAGGGCTGTTATCCCCAGCATGGTGCAGAGCTGCTGCCTTTGCTTGCTTTAAAAATGTTTTTAAGTTGGAGATTGAGGCTGTAGGGAGGATGCCCTTTGACTAGATGTGGACTGTGTTTCTCCTTGCGAACCGATAAATGGAAATACCTGTCACGGAGGCTTCGTTGTTGCCTCTCTTGGCTTAGAATTCCTTTGAGAGCGTGTCACCACAATCACCATGGCCTGTGGGTTTTCCATGAGAGCCTCTCACAAGCTCACGGCTCATTAGCTGAGTGGTGGGTTGCAAAGAGGGGGTTGGTGTGGGGGGCTCGTGGGGACAGTGGCTGCCCGAGCCCCGGGCACTGGGCTTTGTGCACCAGTAGCTGGGCAGCCTTTATCCCACTGAGCATTAGCCCCAAGTGCCAGATGAGGCTCGAGCCTTTTCTTAAAACTGCTTTTTCGTACAAGAGAGGGATAATGTAGGTTATGGGAGGGAGCATGGGGGAGGACGTGGGCACTGTGCTGCTGTGGGTGCCCCAGCTCCACTGCATTCTGTGTGCCTGTGTCCCTGCAGCTCTGCCAGTTATCTTATGGCAGTGTCACACGGGCTGGCAACCCCCTCACCTGCTGGGTTTGAACCCAGCCAGGTTGCTGACAGCATATTTAACCTCTGGCACCTACAGCCGTGCCACGTTCTGCATCAGGGTTTTGATGGGGCAGCTGTGGAGTCATCCTGGCAGCTCCAGCCTTCCCATCACCTTCCTGCCAGTGGCACAGGAGGGTGGCACGGTGCAATGTGCTGGTTTGGCAGGCTGGCACACAGATGCCACGCTGTGAGGCCACACAGCCCAGTGATCCCTGAGCATGGCTGGGGTTGCTCTTCCCTGTTTTCCATGCAGGAAGGCTGCAGGTCCAGCAGTGCCTGGCGGGGTTCAGGTGCAGGCAGAGGTGCCGAGCTGTTGTTTTGTTAACAGCTTGTCTCATCCTGTCCCGGTGCAACAGGAAATGTGGCAACGGTTTATGGTTAAAGCTTCTGTTTTCCTCCCTTTAGCCAGAATTGCAGATTCTGCACCAGCAGCTTTGCACAACAGGAGGTCAGGGTAGATTTGTGGAGGGCAAGAAGTGGCTGATCTAATCATACACTGAGGAAGGAGCAGCACTTCTCCTCTTCCCAGGGCTGCTCCACGCGGGGCTGGTGCTTCTGGGCTGGTTTGGGTCTCACTCACAGGCGGGTTTTGGTCTGTAAGATGGAAAAGCAGAGTCTCCAGCCATGGGGGGTGCAGGGTTGGGATGGATGGGTGGTCCCTGCTGGGGGATTGTGGCATGGCCAGGCCTGAGCATCGCTGCCATGAATGGCAGGAAGAGGTGAAGGGTTGAGCCCTTGGAGCCCCTTTATAGTCCCACAGGGCTCCCCCAGCCCTAAAGAGCTGCTGGAGCTGGGATGGCCCCACTCTGGATCCTGTGGCACAGCTTTTCTCCTTGCTTGGCCACAGACAGAGCGTGTCCCCCAGGTTTCAGCAGGACACTGTCCTGTGCTCTGTGCTGGGATGTCTGCATGGAAAGGGATTGTTGAAACTTCCTTTCCCTGCAGTGGGAGGGTGTGGGAGGAAGGGGAGCTGGCAGGGGGCTGAGCAAGCCACAAGAGCAGCAGGTACATCTGATCTGCCCAGATATGTGCATGGGGAGGGCAGGACACCAGAGGCTGGGCAGTGGTTTGTTGATGGAGTTGTGTGGTGACGTGGTGTGACCATGACGTGTCCTGAGCCAGGCTGTCTCCTGCTATGCGTGGTTTGGGTTCCTTGGAACCCAAAGCCATTGTCATCTGCCTGGTGCCTGCTTGCTGTGAATCCCTGGGGCTCAGCACTGCTCCAGGCTCATGTGGCCCTGGGTGCTCCGTGTGTCCTCCATGGAAACCGGGTGGCATCAGCACAGGAGCTGCTCCCATGGCTCTTAATTGCTGTCACGAGCCTGTGTCCCCCAGCTGGAAACAGCACAGGAGGGGACAGACTGGCCCTGCTGGGGAGAAGCAAATTGCAGTGACAGGGACAGGCTGAGGTGCTGGGGATGGAGGGAGGGATGGAAGGATGGAGGGAGGGATGGA
The DNA here is from genome assembly GCA_035221455.1 of Xenops minutus. NCBI lineage: Eukaryota > Metazoa > Chordata > Aves > Passeriformes > Furnariidae > Xenops > Xenops minutus. The sequence goes on along the minus strand of JAWWEE010000069.1, from coordinate 2,661,259 downwards.
AGGATGGAGGGAGGGATGGAAGGATGGATGGAAGGATGGAGGGAGGGATGGAAGGATGGATGGATGGAAGGATGGATGGATGGATGGATGGATGCTGGTCTGTGCCAGGCTGTGTTTGTGCCATGGATGATGTGTGGTGAAGAGGCACAGCCCTCAGCTCTGCTGTGCAGCTCCAAGCCTCTCTGCCTGCAGGAGGGGGTGGTCTCAGGGGGTCCCTGGGCTCACTGGCTGTGTGGTTTAGGGTGGGGGTCAGTCCTGGGGGAGGCAGCACAGCTGTGCCTGTCTCAGCACTGTGAAATGGGTGACATGAGGAAGTGCAGGCTTCCCGAGAGCTCCCCTTCTGTTAACTTAAAGGGAAGGGATTTTTTTTTTTTGTTGGTTTATTTTTAATTTTCCCCAGAGCTACTTTTGAAAATCTCAACCCTTGGCATTGTTTCTAAAGACTCCCCTGCCAGCCCAGCACCTGTGTGCAGCCACACAAGGACTGCTGCAGTCACTATGTCACAGTGCAGCACGTGCTGAAGGGCTTTGACAAACTGTGGAGTGGAAATTGCCATAATGATCAGTGGGGTTTTACGTGCAATTCTTAAATACCCCAGTAAGACTTGGCGTTGATTTTCACAGAGCCACAGAATGGTTTGGGTTGGAAGGGCCTTTAAAGCCCAGCTCGTTCCACCCCCTGCCATGGGCAGGGACACCTTCCATAGCCCAGGTTGCTCCAAGCCCTGTCCAACCTGGCCTTGGACAC
>JAWWEE010000069.1:2626806-2640530 GCA_035221455.1 Xenops minutus | reverse complement strand
GGGGATAACAGGGGGGATACCGGGGGGGACACCGGGGCTGGGGGGGATACCGGGGATGTGGGGGGATACTGGGGGGGACACCGGGGGGATACCGGGGCTGGGGGGGGGATACCGGGGGGACACCGGGCCGTGTCAGGGGATACCGGGCGCAGCTGAGCCCCGGCAGGGGGGGGGATACCGGGCTCAGGTGAGCCCCATGAGGGGATCCTGGCCCTGTGAGCGGGTCCCAGGCCCAGTGGAGCCCCGGGAGGAGATCTCGGGGCCAGGAGGGGGTCCCAGGCCCAGCCGAGCCCCATGAGGGGGTCCCGGGGCCGTGAGGGGGTCCCAGGCCCAGCCGAGCCCCCGTCCCAGCCCAGAGCACTGGGTGTCACGGCCTGTCCTTCCTCGGACACCGCCAGGATGGGGACACCGACCCGCCCTGGCAGCGCCTTCCTGGCGGGGTCAGGGGGGGTGTGGGGACAGAACCACGAACAGAGCCTCAGACGGGAGTGTGTGTGTGTGTGTGTGTGGGGATAGAACCGCAAGGTGTGTGTGTGTGTGTGTGTGTGTGTGTGTGAGTGTCAGTGTGAAAGGGGACAGAGCTGCCAGGTCTGTGTGTGTGTGTGTGTGTGTGTGTGTGAGGGGACACGACCGTGAGCTCTCTGTGTGTGTCTGTCCGTGTGTGTGCCAGCGTGTCAGTCTGTCCGTCCATGTGTCAGTCTGTCTGTGTGCCAGTCGGTCTGTCCGTCTGTCAGTTTGTCTGCCTGTCTGTCTGTCAGTGTGTCACTCAGTCAGTCCGCCTGTCCCCGTGTCTGTCAGTGTGTCAGTCAGTCCGTCCGTCAGTCCGTCCGTCTGTCAGTGTGTCAGTCTGTCCGTCCGTCCCTGTGTCTGTCAGTGTGTCACTCAGTCCGCCTGTCGCTGTGTCTGTCTGTACTCAGTGTGTCCGTCCGTCCCTGTGTCTGTCAGTGTGTCAATCAGTCAGTCCCCCTGTCCGTGTGTCTGTCAGTGTGTTCGTCCGTGTGTCTGTCAGCGTGTCAGTGTGTCCGTCCGTCCCTGTGTCTGTCAGTGTGTCACTCAGTCCGCCTGTCCCTGTGTCTATCTGTACTCAGTGTGTCCCTCCGTCCCTGTGTCTGTCCGTCTGTCCGTGTGTCCGTCCGTCCCTGTGCCGCTCCCCTCCCCTCCCGCCGCGCCCCTCGCCCCTCGCAGCAGTGCGCATGCGCAGGGGCGGGCGGCGTGCGCGCGGGGGCCGTTCCCGGGGCAACGGGCGTGTGCGGGGCCGGGGCCGGCTCCGGCTGCGGTGCGGGGTGCGGGGTGCGGAGTGCGGGGTGCGCGGTGCAGTGCGGGCCCCGCCGGGGATGGCGCCGGGCCCGAGCCGCCCCACACACCATGCTGCTCGGCAGGAAGCCCGACGGGCCCCTCGCACCGGGTGAGCCGCCGATCTGCCGTAAGGTGGGGTGGGGGGGGGGTCCCCCCGCGTGGTTCTGCCCCGCCTGTCGCGATAGGCCTTGCGATTTTAAGTCCCTGACCCCCCCTCCCCAACCCCCACGACCCCCACATGGCGTTTTTAAAGGATAACCCGCTTTAAGGGATAGTCGCCTGTCGAGTGGTTTTAAGTGGGTTTGCTCGTTTTGCGCTCGTTTGGGATTATCCTGCTTAAAATGGGGAGTGCGGTGGGTTGATGTTCCCTGAGGGAGAGTGGTGGGTGATGTTTCTAAAGGCATTAGGGTGGGTAGTGTTTCTTAAGGGTGTATTTGCATTGCTGGACTTGATTTATAAAAGAGGAGCTCTAGAAATATCACAAATTAGGGTTTCCCAAGAGCTTCGTGCTCTGTGGTGGTATTAAAATATAGTTACATTTCAAAGGTCATGTAGTGACTGAATGGGAATCGATGATTTCACAGCTTAAAATGTGCTAAGGGAGGTAAATTCCAGCGTTTGGCTCTGTCTCTGGCAGTGTGAGTTGTTGTGACTAACTGGTTTGCATGGGGGACCTTTCCAGGCAGGTTTGGAGATGGATTATATGACTCCTATATGAGAATAGATGAGTTTAGATACCAAGAGCCTGCAAATGAAGAACGCAGCCCTTCTGCGCTTCCTTCCCTTGCAAGACCTCATGTGAGTATTTTAAAGTCATCTGTGTCTTCACCTTGTGTTGTGTGGCAGTAAAAACTATCCAGGAGCAAGAGATCTCCCTATAGAGGAGAAAAAAGTGAGATTTTGCAGCTCTGTAGTAGCTTATTACCATTATTGTTTTCACTAAGTATAAAAATAATGTGCTGTGTTCACTATAGAAGTTGCTGGCAGCCTCAGGAATCCCATCTTAGTGTCCTCAGCTCGTGTTTTAATCAAAAAACTTCACACAGGGTTGAAGTGTTCTGCCATGTCACCTTGTATGCTGATAAGTAAATCCATACACACTTTGCTTTACCTCCTGCACGTTTCCATTTTAGTTTCCCTCATGAAAATTCCGAGGGATAAGTACTTGGGAACAGCAGAAGGAGCAGTGTGGGTTTGCACGGCTGCCAAACATCTCACAGAAGTATCTTTCTCCTCGGAAAACTTGGGCATTATCTGTCACTTTGCTTGCTCCCAAAATAGCTCTTCATGGAGTGAAGGTGTTAACAGTTTTCTTCACAAGGGCTGTGTTCCCTCACCAGTTGTGGAGCTGGGAGAGTTTTCCTTAAAGTGGTTCAGCTGAGCAGTAATGGTCATGTTTAGCTGTACTTTTGTACACTGATCTGTCTTTTAGATGGGTTCATAATGTGTTTTGGCTCTTGTTCAGTTCTGGCAGAAGGGAAGGAGCTTGAGCTTAAAAAAAAAATCTCACTCTCTAGAAGTGAAAATAGACATTTCCCTGACCAAGATGCATTTGAAAATCATCACCGTGGGGGATTTTATTATAATTAATTTTTGTTATTTAGTAATTAATTTGGTCTGTGCAAACTCAGGGGCATGGGTCTGTGTTTTCAGTTTTTTGCAATGTTGAGGGAGAGAAGGAGTTTTATTGAGCAGGAGAGTTTGAAGAGTAGTATGGAACTATCCAGTTAAATACAAATATAAATCCATGAATATTTTGTTTGACTGGGGTAGCTTATCTTCACCTGTATTTTGTCCCTGAAGCCTGTTAAGTTCTTAAAGCAAGATTAAGGATTATAACATGCCCAGTTTTGCATGATGATACATCAGGAAAATGCAACCTCAGTGGTATCATGCAAGCAGAAACTGAGGCACAGCATGCAATGATGATGCTCAGTTTTAATGGGAAAGTATCTGCATTTAAGTGATATTTAGATTCCTTGCAAGATTTTTCTGTTAGGGTGTAATGTTAGATGAGAATTGAAGAGTCCTAGGGGCTGCAGCTGCCCATTCCTTCATGTGAGCTCTCTGCTTTGAGGATACATGAGTTGAATTCAGCCTGTTTAATTCAGCATTCAGCAAATACTTTTGCAAAGCCAGTTGTGTAGGAATTGGACTGTTTCCTTGTCAATTAAAATTAAGTTTTGTAAGTGAGAGCTTGAGTTGTTGTGAGCCTAATTTCTTGCCTGCTGATAGCACTTTACCAATAAAACAAAACCTGTGGTTTGTAAAATAAAACTATTGAGGGAAAGCTGAAGTCAAAGTCATCTGACTTTGAGTGCAGCTCTTCTGAGTTCAAGTGAAGATGGATCTATATTTGTGTCTCACCATCATGTGGCAAATGATTTTGGGAGTCCTCTAAGAATGAAAATTGAGACCTTACTACTGTTGAGTCAGGTTTGTAATCCAAAACCACAGTTCCTTCATTAAGACATCGTTCCAGGATAAATGGAATAATGAATTCCATGTTTATTTAGGGATTGAAAGGTACAAAATGTTTGCTATGAACAGCAGCAGGAGCCGAGTTGCTGTTGCTCCTGAACAGAGAATATTTAAACAAGTGGGAACCTAGTTCTGTGTTTATATTCTCGGTTTATTTGTAAACTTACTGTTTGGGTCTGCTGGACTGGATAGTCTTTTAGCCAGCTCTGAAAAAAATGTCATTCTTATCTCGGGGGTTCAGCCAGGCTCCAAGAAAAAGGCGTTTATTCTGAGTTAGAGGGCTGGGCTGTGTTGTTTTTGCTTCAGACTCTCTGCAAAGGCGTGTCTCTCCCAGAACACTGCATTTTTGGGTTGATAGGGCACAGAGGACTGGAACTTAGTAGGATATGTCTGATGGCCCCTCATCACCATTCATAAGTATGACTTCTGCAGAAAATACCCATTTTTGGGGGCTTGTGAACAAGTATTATTAACATTTCAGGGCAGCCCCAGCAAACAGCCCCTTTTAAGAGATGTGTGTAGTTGTTTTTGGCGAGGACATTCACTTCCCTTATTTACTGACCCAGCCAAGATGTTGGACTGGATGTAACTAAAAAGGCATTTGGTTTTATTGCTGTGGGTCCGCAGGTTTATTTATATTTTTTGTTTGAGTCCTGTATAGTTATTTTGGTTTTCAGGGCTTTGGTTTGGCATGTGTCTGAAATCTTTATTTTTAGATTAAAGGACAAAATGGAAAACAGATGTTGCTGCTCCAGTCAGGGCTTCCTCAGTGCTGCATGGGATGAGACAACACCTCTCTGCTGTCCATCAGCATGGGGTGTCAGTGAGCAGAAAAGGGAATAACTGCTGTGCTAGTAGGGAACTGACCTCTGGGGAGTTCAGCATTTGCTAAACTGTAAAAATGACAGGCTTAAAAAATTTCACAGTGTTTTTCTCACCTTCTATGTGCTTGTTTCAGATGTAAATATTTTAGCACGTGGCAGTAAGAGGCAATGGTTATGGACTGCTGTCAGCTGAGTGGGAGTAGGAGTTATTCTCGATTATTCAAAGCTTCTAAGTCTGTCTCAGGATAGCTGTGTAGCTCTCTCTTCTCCCTGGTGACCAGTGACAGGACCTGAGGGAATGGCCGGAGCTGTGTCAGGGAGGGTTAGGTTGGATCTCAGGGAAGGGTTGTTCCCCCAGAGGGTGGTGGGCACTGACCAGGCTCCCCAGGGAAGTGGGCACAGCCCCAAGGCTGCCAGAGCTCCAGGAGGGTTTGGACAACACTCTCAGGCACAGGGTGGGATTTTGGGGTGTCTGTGCAGGGCCAGGAGTTGGACTGGATGATCCTTGTGGGTCCCTTCAGCTCAGGATGTTCTGTGATCGTACCATGATTTCAAAGGCAGTCGTGGATAGGATGATATTTTCCCCTTCAAAGAAAAAACTCTTTTTTTTTTCCTAAAGGATGGTTTACCTTGTCTTGCCCTGTCATCCTTCTGCTCCTCATGCAGCTGGGTGACACCAGCCATGTGTCACCTGCTGGTGTTGCTTTGTCTTTCTTTGGCAACTTGTCTGTGCAATATTCCTGCCACTTCTCTGCACGTTCACGTTATGCTGCGTGTTCCAGACAGGTGCAGGTTGCATCTGTCCCTGGCTGTGTTGCTGCACCCACGTTGAAAGCTAAACATAGCTGTGCCCTGGCAGTTTGCTGACTAGGGATAGGTATTGTGTCCTTTTGGAGAGTTTGGCTGTCTAGGGTTTCCCTTTATGGATTTAAAAGCACATTACATCTGTGCAAGTGCTGTTTCAGGGAGTTGCTTTCTCTTTGTGTACCTTTTTATAACTGTGCTTGTAAGTTAATTTAATCCAGCATTTTATATTTGTTCCTAATAAATGCAAACCTCATTGGTGTTAGTGATTTTATGTTGGTATTGCTTTTATTCCTAGTCTGTGCTTTAAAAGATAAATTAAAGTCATTTTTTTTCTCTATCTGTAGGTTTCCATCAACAAACTCATGATGAAGGATCACCCTCTGAGTGGAAATCAGGTCAAAGTGGAGCAGTTATTTGAGGACTCTGGCAACAAAAGGAGCAGTAGTCTTCAATCTGCAGGAGTTGCTGGTTCAGAAAGACCTCTCCCTTCCTTGTCAAAAGATAAAATCCTAGAGAGCATAAGCTCCTCGAAACCTGGTGGCAGTTCCTGCAAAGCACTGAAATGTCTCTCCCAAGCCCCGGAGCAAGCTGTCAAACAGTACAAACACCAGTTATCTGCTTATGAGCAGCAGGAGATCTTTAATTTTTCTGAGATTTACTTTGTGGGTCCAGCTGCAAAAAAGAGACAAGGAGTCATCGGCGGCCCCAACAACGGCGGCTACGACGACGACCAAGGCAGCTACATTCACGTGCCCCATGACCATCTTGCCTACCGCTATGAAGTGCTCAAAATCATTGGCAAGGGCAGTTTTGGACAAGTTGCCAAAGTCTACGATCACAAACTCCACCAACACTTGGCCTTAAAGATGGTTCGCAATGAGAAGAGGTTTCATCGCCAAGCGGCAGAGGAAATCCGGATCCTGGAGCACCTGAAGAAGCAGGATAAAACAGGCAGCATGAATGTCATTCACATGCTGGAAAGCTTCACCTTTAGGAATCACATCTGTATGACATTTGAGCTCTTGAGTATGAACCTGTATGAGCTGATTAAAAGGAATAAGTTTCAGGGCTTCAGTCTCCAGCTGGTGCGGAAGTTTGCTCACTCGATCCTGCAGTGTTTGGACGCCCTTTATAGAAACAGAATCATCCACTGTGACTTGAAACCAGAAAACATCCTCCTAAAACAGCAAGGAAGAAGTGGAATCAAGGTTATAGATTTTGGGTCCAGCTGTTTTGAGCACCAAAGAGTCTACACATACATCCAGTCTCGATTCTATCGGGCACCAGAGGTAATCCTGGGAAGTCGCTATGGGATGGCCATAGACATGTGGAGTTTTGGTTGTATCCTGGTGGAGCTTTTGACTGGATACCCTCTTTTTCCTGGAGAGGACGAGGGAGACCAGCTGGCTTGTATGATGGAACTTCTTGGGATGCCACCCCAGAAGCTTCTGGATCAGTCCAAGCGAGCCAAGAACTTCATCAACTCCAAGGGTCACCCTCGTTACTGCACCGTAACGACACAGGCAGACGGCAAAGTGACCCTTAACGGGACCCGCTCGCGCCGGGGGAAAATTCGGGGAGCTCCAGGGAACAAGGACTGGGTGACAGCACTGAAGGGCTGTGATGACCCCCTGTTTATAGACTTCCTGAAGGAATGCCTCAGCTGGGATCCTGCCACACGCATGACTCCCAGTCAAGCCCTAAGGCACCCTTGGATTTGTAAACGAACGCCCAAACCACCCCCTTCAGATAAAACCACCAGCAGAAGGATTTCTAGCTATACAAGTTCTTTCCAAGGGATGGGTTCCAAGCTGCCTCCTGTGGTTGGAGGAGCCAGCAAGCTGAGGGCTAATTTGGGATCTGACCCTGGTAGCAATATTGCTCTGTGTTCTGTGCTCCCCAAACTGGTCAGCTAGTGGGGAACGGTGGATTTCCACAATATATCCCTTGTGTTTTAACTGCCTGTTCACAATGTGTAAGGAAATTAAATGCAGAGGTTTTTAATGGAGTTACTTTTTATTAGAGGCTAAATCTTGAATACTCAAAGATCAGTCAAAATGTTCACATTTAAGGGCTAACTTTTATCCAGTTGCTTCACTCACACTCTGGTGGGTATTCCATTACTGGGGAGGTCAGCTCAGCTGGTGGGTACAAGGACAGTGTGGCAGATGTGCTGTTTAAAAATGTTGTTTTAGAAATCAGACTATTTCTTATCATGGTTTTACAGATTCTTTTGTTTCAGACAGGGAATTTGATTTAAAACACATTTTTAGTTGTCTCCAACTGAACTCTTTTTCTTCTGGGGAAAGTTTTTACATCCCTTGTCAAAAGCACAAGTGCATTAACATAATGCATTAGGAACTTGCAAATTGCTTAAGTTTGAAGACTTTTATTTCTCTGCACTGCTTTTCCCTTATCTGTCCTGAGATTTTAAAAAATGCCATGGGATGTAGATACCAAAAAAGGAATTTGTTGTTGGAAAAGAAAATACTTAGATGATAAAATTTCAAAGGAGCATAGGATGCCATGAAACACAGGATGTAGCTAAATGAAACAATGAATTTCTGTAACACTTGCTATTTCCCATAAAAGTCTGTGGAAAGCTTGGAGGGGAATTTGAGATCAGGCCTGGTCCATCGCAAGTGTGAGCCAGTTTGTTCAGGGCTAATAACTCAATTATGTTTCTTTGGAGCTCAGATTTCAGTCATCAGTTCTGCCAGGTGTGTGTCTTTGTTTTCCCTGGGTTGTTCCTAAAACAAAAATGTTGAACTTAAGAGCTGGTTTATATAGACGTTTGAGATTTTGGTAATTTAAAAAAATTATCTTTTTATGTAGACTGAATTCCGTTGAATTACATGAAGCTCTTGTAATACAATGCAAACATGCCACTCCTGTCAGACAAGTAAAACTTTTTAAGGCCAAGGATTGTGACTAGAAAATGAGGGAGGGGGAAACACACATCTAATAATTCGAAGTGTGCTCTGAAACCTAACCAAAATCTGTGGAAACATAACCAGGGTAGACTGATAAGCTGCAAGAACTGGTGGATCCAAATGAAAATGTTATGGGAAGAGTTGCTTTATTTCTGATTATATTCCTTCAGGCCTTTGGGTACCTACATTTTCTCATTCTTGGAATCCATGAGCTTGTATTTCTTCTTCCTTTATCTTCCAAGAACATGGCAAGGTGGTGTGACCTGTCATGACAACAGCACAACTTGTTAGGGTTGTTAATTCTTGCAGCCTCATGGCCCGAGTCCATTTCCAAAATCATCTGATCCCTTGCCAGGTGTCTGAACACAATTTTAAATACAATTCAGAGCTTTTATGAGCAGAAGTCTTTAAATTTAATGACTTTCTCGGTAGGAGGTTTTGAATGTTAAAGCAGGGAGACTCTGAGTATGCAGACACAGGAGTTACCAGGGTAGTTTTTAGGATAAGGTGAGCACGTGTTCAGGAGGAGACCCTCCCTCTGAGGGGATGGGGCTGCATTCTGTCCTCTCTCTGGTTCATTAAGCACTGGGGAATTGCTGGGTGCAGGCTGTGGAAAAAGGTTAAAAGACAGAGCCAAAGCTCCAAACTTCCCAGGGCTTTAAAACTGAGGTTCCCTGGAGTTTAAATTGAGGTTCTCATGTATGCAGCTTTTCTGAGTTGTTTTGTTTTACAAGTGTCAGTTCAATAAGCTTAGTAATAACATTAGAATAACAGTCTAGCTTTTATCCGTGCAGCTACCAGTGTGTATGGCACGTTCATGGGTCACTTCATAATAACACATGGCTGGTATTTTTTATTTTGCTTGGCTGAGTGAAGTTTTATTTGAATGGAGAACCAGGGAAGTGGATTTTTTTGGGGAAGTGGCAGAGGACACCATCGATTTTAGTAGAATCTCTAATAGATTTGGCACATTTTCAGGAGCCAGAAATCTTTTTCTTCCTCCTCTGTTCTTTTCACAAAATACACCTGGTGGGTGAGGAGAAATGACCCTTTCAGGAGCAATAGCTTGGTAGGAAAGATGCTGGAAAACCACTTTATATGGAGACCATAAAGTGATGGTGGTGATGGGGCCTGGCAGAAGGAGCAGTGTTGGTGTGCTGGGGGCTCTACAGACAGGTCTCTTAGGAACCAGCAGTGTCCTGGTTCTAAACCATTTTGTCTATGAAATGCCACATGCAGAATATTTCACCTGTGACTCCTGGGAAGAAGTGACTCTGAGGGAACTTCTAATGTGGCAGCTCTGGTGCACACACAGTAATCTTGCTTAAGGCTGGTGCTGTAAAGCTGCAGATAAAGTAATTAGCTGGGAAAAACATGGCTCTTTATCTAGAAAATGTGTTTAGCATGCCCTGACTGCATGAGGTGCCTGTTAGGGGTTGTGTTTGTTTAAGACTGGATCTTACTTGGGACTACTATATTTGAAAAACAAGCACATGGTTAAGTGTCTTGGTAATTTGGAGCTCATGTGTATGCAGGGGAGAAGGAAAAGGAAGCAGCCTCAGCAGATACTTACTGTATTGGAAAGGACTTCTTTCTAACCCAGGGAGCATAGCTGGGAATATTGAGGTCTTGTTTCCAGTTAGTAATCCCCACTTTCTTTATACAGCATTTGCTTTCAGTGAATTGTGTGACTCAGTATTCCCAAACTGGGAGAGCCCTCCAGGTGAGCTAGTAAGTCTCCTCTCTGGGAGAGAGGTGAGGAATTGTCCCTGCAGACACTGGACTTGTTGAGATCCCTGTGACCTGGTGCAGGAGTTGCCCACAGCCATGAGAGCAGGGTTGGACCCTGGGCTGTGTCACTGGACTGTCATTTATCAAGGGTGGTCATGGTCACAGTGTCTGTGTTCACCAGATATGGTCAAACCTCCAAGTCACTCTTGTTTGTTGGAGAGCTGAACATTAGTGAGGTCTAAAATCACCAGTGTCCATCATTTTCATCAGTTGTGATACTGCAAAGAGTGTTTAAAGTAGTCTAAAATTAAACTAGTCTAAATAGATTAAGAGAACAACTATTGTTTCTGTGGTAACTTTGCCTTGCAAGTTTGTTGGTTTGCCAGCACTGGAATTTCAGTCATGTTCTCCTTGGAAGTTAGCACAAAACATTCAAACTGCTGGAGTTTACAGCTAAACAGGCATTGCATTTCTAAAAGTCACCCACATTTGTTTTCTGCTGTTCCTTGCAATGTTTTACTGCCCTGTGAGCCTCTGTGGTGTAAATAACGCACTGTTTGTTGTCTGCAGTTTTAGCTGTTTGGCTTAGCAATATTTGTATATAACTGAAGGACGGGGCATGAGCATCACATCTGACAGATACACTGGGGCCCACATAGTACCTGCCTGTCCATGTGGCAGGGAGAGGCCTGTTTTTATTGGAATTTTTACTGGAATTCTGTGGGACAGCAAGGAATTCTTCTGTGGAACACTTACCCTGGGGTTTGGTTCCTTGAGGGCTTTCTCTCAGTGGCAGCAGCTGCTCAATGTGGGGTTTGTTTGACAGCAGTGACCCGATCCTGGAGATCTGCCTGCAGCAGACACTCCTCACTGGTGGTTTTTATCCTTCCAGCCAGCTTGAATGGCAATCCTAGTTGTCCAGGGGCTTAAAATTCACAGCAGACTAATTGGAAAGATTTAATGTGACTTTTGTGGAAGAGCTGAGTGTGTTGCATACAATTTTTTTTACCTGTTAGGATTTGATGCAGCTGGAAATTTTTAAGCAGCAATTTATCAGTTGAAGTTCTTTGCAATGATCATCCTCTTTAGAACTACCTCTGAAACAAACCCAGGATCCTTTTTAAAGGGTTGTTCACTGCAGGCTGCAGCTCCTCTTGTTTTTTTCTTGTTTAATACTAATAGCTGTTCTGGCTGTGAAACCTATACATGATGATCTCAGCAATGTCTTGCTAATCCCAGGCACACAAGCAAAAGGCTGATGCTGCACCCAGAGATCTCTGCTGAAATGATTGATACAAATCCCCTGCCTGCCAAAGTTTAATGCTGTTGTGGAAGTGGAGAGCCAAAATAATATGGAAAGATCTGTGGAACTGGTGTGCAGCACCCAGCTGAGATTCAAAACAAACTGGGCTCAGAGACTTTAATGAAAAAACCTGGGGCTTTTGCATGTGTTGAGTGCTCAGAGCTGTGGGTCTCTGGCAGCTTTGGAAATTGGATGTTGTGTTTTTATACTTGGTGCTTCACAGAATCACTGAGGTTGGAAAAGACCTCCAGGATTGAGCCCACCCTGTCCCCAGTGCCCACCTTGTCCCCCAGCCCAGAGAACTCAGTGCCACGTCCATTCCTTGGACACCTCCAGGGGTGGGGACTCCAAACCTCCCTGGGCATCCCCTTCCAAAGTCTGACCACCCTTTCCATGAGGAAATTCCTCCTGCTGTCCAAGATGTCCAGAGCTGTTCCCTCTCCTCCTGTGCCTGTTCTCTGGAAGCAGAGCCCGATCCCCCAGGTCTCCCCTCCTGTCAGGGAGAGCCAGAAGGTCACAAACACCACCTGATTAATATTTTTGTATTAATTTAACAGAGCTTTTGAGAAATGTATACACTTCCTACATCCCATAAGAGCTCTGATGTTCTGAAATGCCACTGGTACCTTCCAGGTCTGTAACTCCCAGTGTACCATGTGAAATCTGTGTCTCCTCTGAGCAGCCCTGGGTAGGTGAGCATTGTCCTGGACTCGCAGGGAGCAGTGACTTTAATCCAAATAAATCTTGCAGAGGGGCTCACTGGGTCAGGCAGTTTGTGTTGCTCAAAGCCCCCGTGTTCTCTACACACAGCACTGTGCCTTAGGATTTTACCAGCCAACATCTGTCTCACTGCAATCAAATTCCTACCCAGGGTTTCTTACATATTGCAGATGTTCATACTAAATGTCAATGTCTACAGAATTTACAGGTTAGCCTTTTTATTCTAAATATTGTGATGAGGTGTAATATGGTGGGGAATGTGGAAAACATTGAAGGTGCATGTGAATATAACTTGCTGGGAAGGAACATTTTGGAAATAAGTGGGTCTCAAACTGTGTATCTAAATGTAACGAGCAGAGATTTCCTAAAGTTGTATTTCGGGTCATTTTTAAAAGAAAATAAATACGTAATTTTCTTTAGCAATAGAATGTGCAAATTCCTAAAAGTCCTTGATTAAAAACAGAGAAAAAAAGAAGTATTAATTGTTTCCAGCTGGTGGAACTTACCTTGTGCTGCCAGACACCACCCCCTGTGGCATCTGACTAGAGAGGAGAGAAAATTTTCACTCTGTGAGTAGCTGGTTTCAGTGTGTCTGTGCTAAACGTGATGAATGCTCTGCTCTGACAAATGTTCCTCTCGTTACCAGCGCTGTAATTAGAACACACCACGGTATTGCCATGACATTCTTCAGTTGTCACTTTCTTATTCGGCCCACTAGAGATCTTTTTAAAGCCCAGAATCCTGCTTATCCCCAGGCTGAAAGGAGAAATCCAGTAATAGCCACTTAGGGAAGATTTGCTTTTATTAGAAACCTATAAATGGGTAACCTACTGTACACAAGTGGATATTGAGATGGTTTGAAGATGAAATCATGCTGCAATAAAAGGTCTGTAGCTACGACCTGTGTGATTAAATGATGTATGTTACACACAGAGTTTGAAGGCAGCACCAAGTAATAGTTTTTTTCCCTTGTTTTAATGTGGGTGAATGGAAAACATTTGATTTTTGACAAGTTTGCAACCTGAAAACAGTAAATATATATATGCAGAGATTTAGATGTCTTTGTTTGTGGTATGTATATATATATATATGTAGCTCTGTGTTCAGTCTGCCCTTGATGCTGAGTCCATGGGACAGTCAGTGGGAAGGTTTTGCATGACTGAGTGGCATTTTCTCAGGCAGAGCATCTCAGTTTAAAAAAATAAGCTTATCTCCCATGCTGTAATGCTTGTTGATGTAACATGATAAGGTATTGTATCACAAATTCTGCTGTCTGAGCTGCACAGTGCACTGTGAGGGGAAACACTGTTTGGTGCCAGCTAAGGAGCTGGGAATGTGATCCCAAAGCTCTGTTCACATCTTTCTGCCTGGCTAAATTGTGCTGAGGGATGTTGATATGAAAACATCCAGCACAAAGATTCAGAGTGTGGGGCAGAAGCCTGGAATTTGGCCTGTGTATTCCAACTATTATTATAGTGACAGGACAAGGGGTGATGGCTTCAAACTGAAAGAGGGCAGAGTTAGATTGAATATTGGGAAGGAATTCCCCCCTATGAGGGTGGGCAGGCCCTGGCACAGGTTGGGCAGAGAAGCTGTGGCTGCCCCATCCCTGGAAGTGTCCAAGGCCAG
>JAWWEE010000069.1:2598948-2612736 GCA_035221455.1 Xenops minutus | reverse complement strand
GGGGATTGGGGCGGGGGATGGGGATTGGGGATGGGGATTGGGGATGGGGATGGAATGGGGATGGGGATAGGATGGGAATGGGGATGGGATGGGGCTGGAATGGGGATGGGGATCGGGGATTGGGGATTGGGGACCGGGAGGGGCCCAGGGGACAGCAGCTGACAGTGATGGAAGGTGTCTGCTGCGGGGAAGGGGGTCCCGGCCGGACAATGAGCTGCTGCCCGCCCCTCCAGCCGTGCTTTAATCTCATCTCCCCCCCTCCTCCCTCCACCTTTTATTGAGGGCAGCGAGACGTGGCTTTCCAGCTTTCTGGTGTGAAAAAACGAAGGGAAATGACATCTTGGGAGTGGGGTCTGGAGTGGAGGGGAGAGAAGCCAGTGGCCTGCCTGGAATCTCCCCCCCTTTGCTCCGTGGGATGCACATTTAGGAATGTGGGGGTCTGCATCTCCAAGCGTGGGGGTCCCTCCGTGGGGCTGTTCACAGAGGGTGGTGGGAGCACCACGCTGTCCCCGTGTGTTCCAGGTCCCTCCTGGCTGTGACACTGACTTGTCCCCAGTGTCACAAGTATCACGGGGATACTTCAGTGTTACGGTGTTACCCCTTGTAACTCGCTTCCCTTTGGAAGGCGTGGATAAGCGGTGGCTGAAAAGCTGTGTTTTACCTGATGCGACCCTCTCCTTGTATTCACGTGTACTCTCCTTGTATTCCTCTTTTTGAGCAAAGAGGAGAGCGTGTCTTTGGGCAGTTCGGATCGACTCACGACGCGCCGGGTGACGCGGGTACAGGCAGTCTGCTCAGTGGGAGCAGCGTGTTCTCCAGCATCCCTGCAATTTGCGCCCACACATGAGCTGTTCCAACCCTCGGTGTTACCCTGAGAACTGGGAAGCCTAAAAAAACCCCACCTGAACCTGTAACCCCCACCTGAACCCGTAACTCCACGGTCTTTTGTGTTTAGAGGTGCCCATGTGTTGGTGGCTGGGGTTCCTAACCCGAGGGAGTGAATGAACACAGTGCTCTGGAGGCACAAGTTGTGCTGCAGGGGTGGTGGGGTCACCTTAAAGAGTGGGTGAGGGTCAGTTGGGTGGCAAGTTTGACTTTCCTGCCAGAAGTGCCAGCCTTTCTCACGAGTGTTGTACTCCAGGGCGACATGTATTGTCATCCTGTTGGGTTGGAAATTAGCGAAATCCTGCTGTGTTTTGACAGACAGGCTCCTCCTCGCCTCTGGAGTTGACTCATGTATTTAAAGCACAGATCCCCGCACTTCCCTTTTGCTGCCCGAAAGGGGAAGGATGGCACAGGAGACTGAGTGCCAGCAGTTCCTCTGCCCAGCATGGGCAGCAGGGTGGTCAGGGGCTGGCACTGGTGCTGTCACCGTGCCCATGGCAGAGCACAGGGCAGAGATGGGTCTGGATTTGCTGCTGTGAGCTCTGTGGGTTCCTTGGCATTGCTGAAAAGCATCCTGGAGCGCAGGACTCGGTGCTGTGATGTAGGAGGGTGACGTAGAGCACCTGCACAGCTCTTGGAGGGTGAGGCGTATTTGACACTGAATCTCTCGTCTTCCCTGTCCCCTGCCCTGGCCCCTGATGGGGAGGGACAAGTTCAGCTGAGTGGTTGGATGTGTCCCTGCCTTCTCAAAGAGCAGCACAGCTGCTACTGTAAGTGATTCCTTCCAGCACCTTAAAAACTGCTACGCTGTGAGTTTGGGCTCTCAGATGGTACCCGGCTTGTCCTCAGGAGTGTGAGCTACAGGCTTGGTTTACTGGACTGTGATATTTGGGCTGAGCTGCTGAGCCCAAACTTGGTGTGGGTGACTGCCCTAGACATGATGTGTGCTGACTTCATCCCCTGCTCTGCTTCACAGCCAGGGTGACGTCTCTGTAAGAGACCTGTGGAGAGGTATTTGGGTCCAAATTACTCATGGGCTGCATCACAGTGGAAAGATGACCTAAAGCAGGATCCACAGAAGTGATTGCATCGAGCTGTCATGTTTCAGATGATGCTTAAAAGAATCCTGATGGCCCATCGCCAGGAGCCACAGCTGAAATCTGTCTGCTGCCTTATTTTGGTTGTGCAGTGAACCTTTCCATTTGGAACGTCACTCTTTACATTTAATATGCTGAAGTCTTGTATAACAGTGTGATCCTGCACTGGAGGAGGAGACACAATTGTGCCTCTCCCTGATGTTAATGGTGTTCTCTGGTTATGTTGTGCTGCTTCCTCTGGCATTATGAGCAACTATTATGTTGTTAAACCTCCCTCTCCCAAACTGAGAGATGCATTTAGGTGAGGGTTTTGCTGAGAGTCACTTTGCTTAAGAGAACTTTTCAGTGCTCCAGGAAAGCTGAAGAGAGCTTGGAGACAGTGTTCTAGCAGCAGTGAAAACGTTAGGGCCAATTTTCTTCTCCTTCCAGTGCAATAGTCCATGACAGAGACACATCATTAAATAACAAGATGCTGTGTGTGAGTTAATGGATGGTAGTTTTGCTTTCTGTGTAGTACCTAGGTGAAAACAAGAGATTCCTTTCCTTTTCTTATAGATTACTTTTTCATTTTTCACTTTCCCATCCCTCAATTTTATTTTATTTTTTTGGTACCAAGCAATACCTGAAGTGTGGCATCCCTGAATTATCTGGTGTGAAGCAGCCATGGATGGTCCCAGTCACCCATGACCTGACCCTGTTTGATGCATGATGATCTATCTGCTGCAGGGTGGGAACATAAAGCCCATGGAGAAGTGATGAATGGAACTGAAACGTGAGGTCTGAGTGATTCCTTACCCTTTTCTTCCTTCTACTTTAGTGTGATTTATTATTAGGCAAAATTAGGCTTGTAATTTCTGTAAGGCTGCTGTATGTAGGTCAGTGCTGGCCTGACTTGGTGAGGTTTGCTGTGGTCAGGCTGCAGTGGTGGGGCTGGGAGTGAGGGCTGTCTCGCCTACTGCAAATTCCACTTTTAAGACTAATCTTTAGGCAAGATGCCGAGCTGGTGGCTGGCTGCCTTAACCCAGCAAGGAAATCACAGGTAAGCCAGGCTGGAGAGCGGGGAGGAGAAATGGCAGCTCGGTGGGGCTTTTTGTAGAGCAGCTTGCCTTTAAAACAAGTTATCAAACCTCTCTCCTGACCTCAGCTTCAAAGCAGGAGATCCTCACCTGGACTGGGGAGTTTTGGAAAGGCTGGAAAAGCTTCTCAGGGCTCGTGGATTTGCCCCTCTCTGGCAGCCCCTTTTCCGGAGCATCCTCGCTGCTTTGGGGCACGTTTGTGAAACACTCTCAGTCTCACTCTTGGCCTCATCAGATAATCTGTGAGTGATGGTTCCTGTGATGGAGGAGGAGGAAGGAGGCTGGGACTTTTGTGGTTTATTGTTCTTGTAAGATGCCTGTTGTGGAATTAGGGCAGGCAGCTCGTGGCCGATAACTGAGCAGTTCTGTGGACCAGTGAGTTCGTGGAGCTGGTGCCTCCTGCTCTCTCCCACCATGGTGAGAGGCTTCTTTCAGAGGTTTTAGGGGGGCAAAGGACCCTGTTTCCTGCAGCTTCTTTTGAGATCAAATGCTTTGTCCCCAAGAAAATCCAGCTGGAAAAGTATCCCTGAAGTAATGGAGTAGGTGAAGTTCCTGAGCTTGTGCTCATGGGAAACAACTCACTGTGTGTCTGCTGTCCTTCTGTCCCTCTCTCAGTGGAAAGATAGTTTTCTTTTTATTAACTCTACCATGTATTTTATATAATCAGAAGTGTCTTCACTGTGGCCTTCTGTGCAAGCCGTGGTTGAAAACCTGTGGAAAGTGTGGTGACATCACTGGGACTTTTCCAAAGCGGTGGTTTATTATCTCATTGACCAAAGGAGTCGACTGACTAGGGGTTTCAGTTTGTTTAAACAATTTAGGATTTGCCATAATCTCTTCTAAACACTTTACATGTTCTGAGCAGCCAGACCTGAGACTGTGATGGACTGATAACAGCCTGGGAGCAGGGGCTTGCTTTTCACTTTGGTATGTGCTCAGGAAGTGGTGGGGCTCTTCCTCTTAATAATAATCTAATGCCATCAGCCAGAGGTCTTGCAAAAGGAGTTTCCCATGTTTTCAGAGGCAGGGAACTGAGATGCAGTGATTTACTGAAGGTCTTGTAGCCCGTCAGAGGCTGAGGAGCTGAGCTGCTGGCTCAGGACAAAAATACAGCCCCTGTGTCTATGTGATTTAGTAGCCAAATACAGCCAGGTAAAAGGATGATTTATCATTCACTCTGAACTCCTGTTTGTGCTGCTGGGAAAGCCCAGTGTATGGGACAGCACTGGTCTGTGGGGTTGTGGAGGGGATGGCTCTGCCTCAGGTAGCGACCAGTGCAGAGTAGGTGCTGGGATTTATTTATCAGACACATGCTCCAAAACATTCAAAACAGTGTCTAAATAATAATTTGAAGCTGTGCAGACTGAGAGCCAGGTCTCCTAATGTGTTTGGTGGACAATGGGGAGGCAGAGGTGGTGAAAATTCCTGCAGATGGAAGCCTGAAAGAGCGAGTTGATGACTTCTCTCTTCCCAGAAACATCCAGGATGTGCTCTGGTATCTGATGAGATGGATGAACTCCTGATGGCTTGCAGGGTGGTGTAGGTATGTGGGAGGCATCCAGAGGAGTGGCCGGGTTGGAAGTGGCTGTTTGGCCATCCCAGTGGCACAGAAAACAGCGTGACTTCAAGTTTATGCTCTGGCACCTCCTGAGCCTTCCTGGTGGGCTCATGTGCCCCACACCAGGGTGGTCCCATGGCTTTGCAGCAGAGACAGTAGCTGGTGCTGTTTTGAAACCCATCCCTTTGCTGTGGTTTCGCTGTGTGCTGAGAAGCTGCGAGGGAAGAGCCCTCCTTCCTTGAGAAAGCCTTCCCTCCTCCTGGCTCCCCGACCTGCAGGCGGCCCTGGCTGCGGAAGGCAGGCTCCTCTCCAAGCACAGCTGGCCCCGCGCGTCTGGCCTCAAGTTGCAGCATTCAGGCAGCATGACCTCACCTCCTGGTTTCCAAGAATAACGTGCTGCCTGCCCTGCTCCACGCCGGGACTGTCTGCAGTGGGTGAGGGTGCCTGCCGTGGGCCAGCTCCAGCGCTCTGGCTTTTGCCAGGTGCCCCCAGGTAGCCCCGTGCCCACCCTTGGCTCCTCTGACCATGGTGGAGGAACTGGGAGAGGGTGAATCCAGGACGTGGCTGAGTTTGGAGGCTGGAGAGCTTGGAGGGGGTGGATTTGAGAGGACCAGCTCCAGAGGCTGGCATGTGAACGCAGCTTTGCCTGACTGCTCCCCGAAAAAACCTGTTTGGAGTCACGTTGAGTCAGCGTTTCAGTGTGGTCCAGAGCTGCTGAGCATCGTGGTCATCTCTGCTGGTGACGTTGGTGTTGGATTTTAAAAGCCTCTGAGACCTGTATCCTGCTGAAAGGGGGTCCCATCCCCTCTGTGGATGCCCCTCATCTTTCATGGCTATAAATGCAAACAGCACCCTGGTGTAGTGGGGTGTTTCCCTGCCCGTGGTGGGGAGGTTGGGATGAGATGACCTCAAGGTGCCTTCCAGCCAGCCCATTCTGCGATTCTCTTATTCTGTGAAAACACATCTCTTTTCATCTCTCCTGGCACGAGGACTGTGAGTGTGACCACTGCCTGGAGGCTCATTTTGGAGAGGGCTCTCCTGTCCAGGGCCATGTCCCTGCAGAGATGGATGGGGAGCAGCACGCAGGGGCTGGAGCAGGGCACGCAAGAGCAAGTCTGAATGCACAGAGCTCTAGCAGCCTTTTCAGCTGTTGTTTCTTTGTACCTCGTGGCTGAGTCATTTCAAAGATTTCAGCCTTTTAAGATCTTACCAATTCGAGGTAGGGATTACAGCAACTGGCAGGTTTAATGGCTGCATTAACTCGCTGCTCCCTTTTGTAGCCTCGGGAAGGGACTAACGGCACCGAGTCCCTGAGTGCTGGTAGATCCCTCTGACCTGAGATGACTCAAACACAAGTTTTGCTGCAGGTGCTGTGAGCCATAAAAACATCATTTGGAGGGTGGTGGGATGATACTTGCTGTTGGAAGGGGGATACAGGATGGGGTACCAGTGTGGCTCCTCTCTGGGCACGTGGAGCTCCGCTGTGGCTCCATGTCCAGTGTGATGCTGCTGAGGAGGATGATGGCATGTTCCCATGGCTTAGAGCCTTCCATCAATGCCCTGCCTCGCTGTGACAGTGCTCTGTCCCAGGGGAGAGGGCAGGTGAGCTCCCTGGCTCAAGCAGCCTGCAGCTGGCACAGCCTTTGCCGTCATATGTAATGAGATTATTCAAGCTGTTGGCGTCAGGGCTGCATGTGATTCTGTGCCTGGCTGTCCCACGAGCTGTAGCCTAAACTAGAGATAAAGTTCAAAATGCAAACCCAGGTCTGAATGTTCCTGGGGAGCCCAGCCAGGCTGGGACTTTGCTGCTCTGCTCCTGCTATCCTGATCCAGTTTGGCCTATAGATTGGGGATCAGTGGAAGGATGGATTCATTTCCTTTGTCATCATAATTGAGCTTGCTGCCCTGCAGCTCAGGCAGATCCCTGGGTGCCCCTCTTGAGTTCAGCCTCTCTTTGCTGGCTCCAGAAAGGGGTTCAGTTGGGTTTGGGGGCATTGTTGCCATACACCTTTCATGCTGGATCAGGCTAAATATGTGTAACAGCGTGTTGGGACTCTGTGCTGTCCCTGTCCCAAGGGCTGCAGCACATCCTGGGTTGGGAGCATCTTCTGCTGAGTGTCTGGAGCCGGAGCAGCCTCTGTCCCTATCCTCTGTCCTCCCAGCATCCTCTGGCCATGATACACAGCACTGAGCTGGGGCAGCCTCTCAGAAAGCTCCTTGGATGTCCTGCCAAGTGTGTGTTTTCAGGGAAATGCTGCTGGAACACAGGCTGGGGCTGCTGTGGAAATCTGGCAGTGTGTCCTGTTAGGCAGCAATTCCAGTAGCTGCAGCTCATCCCTCTCGTGCCCGTAGGTGCGAGTGGGAGCCAGGTCTGAGCTGGCCTTGCTTGGAAATGGGTTTGGAATCCTGGCTATCTATCTATCTATCTATCTATCTATCTATCTATCTATCTATCTATCTATCTATCTATCTATCTATCTATCTATCTATTCATCTATCTATCTATCTATCTATCTCCACCAGCAGGGCTGGGGGCAAAGCAGATGCAATCAGATCCAAATGAAGCAGAAAGCATGGGTGTTATCCTCAGCCTAATTTAACAAAAATAGTAAATAAAACAAAGAGCAGGAGGAGGTGGTCTGGTGACAGGGATGTGTTTTTAATTTCAGCAGTAATGACAGCTGCCAGCTCAGTGTTTAGGAACAATTTAAACTTGTTATATTTCCACTTGTTTTGGCAAACAGGGAGGGTCTGTGCTTGCTCACAGGTGCCACTGTGGGTGGCAGTGACCTGTCACTGCAGAGTCCTGGCTCCCACAGCCCTGCAGCTCCTGTAGCCCTGTTTTTGGATACAGCCAGGCTGGGGGAGCCACTGTCACCTGTAAGAGCCTCCTCTGGCCAGCCCGGTCCCCTCGAGGCTCCTGTGTGACTCTCTCTTCCTCTGGGGCCATTTCACAACCTCCCTGCCATTGCGTTGGGCAGATGAGAAAACCTGGGCGGCTCTTGCGTAAGTGGCTCTGCCGGTGCTGGGAAGGCTGGGCTTGCCAGGAAGTTTAAACTCAGGTTATCTCCTGGAAGTCATCAAAGCCGTGAATTTGGCATTTTCCAGAGGGTACCTCCCGTGCCGCAGGCAGAGCAGCTCTGGCACGGGGACGTGGCTGTTTTTGGGAGCCTGGAGGCATTGCAGCCCTTGGCTGGACACCTGCCTGGGCTTCTGGAGGGGAATCTTCCCCCTTGCTGGCCCAGGAGCTGGGAAGAGACCTGTGGAGGCTTTTGCCTTTGTCCTCAGTGCTTTTCCCTGCAAGGAACAACCCTGTTTGTGGCATGAGGAGTTCTGTGTTTGTGTTGGAGAAGGATGCTCGCGTCTCCCTCTCCATCTCCTTTCCCACACTTATTCCACTTGGGAGCTGAAACTCCCAGTACGTTTTGTGGTAAGGAAGAGCTGCTGTAAAGAGCAACTCTCTGCCAGGGTGTGAGATGCTCTGTGGGTGGTGGGATTCATCAGGGAAGCACTCCAGACCCTCAGGGTTTTTTGGAAGTGTCCTGGTGCTCCGATTCCCCAGCTCCTTGCTGCTGGAGGAGACAGCCAGCCCGGCGTGTCGTTAGGGATGCAAATGCTGGGCTGATGAAGTCTGGGTGAGTAAGATGCTGAGGAGGTTCTGAAAGGATTAAAATGTGATCTTTGAGTGCTGCTGAGCAGCAGCTCTGGCGCCTCCTGGGCAGCTGTGGGGCAGGAGGGGTGGGAGCTGGAACTGCTTCCCAGGAGCTTTGGAGCAGGTCTAAGGCTCATGCCCTCTGCCACAGCCTGGGGGAGTGCATGGAAGGTGAGGTTCTCTGTGTGCTTTGGGGTGATATTCCCATTTCTGGACCTCACCTCGAGGAGCTGCAGGGCAGGGAGGGCTCTGGCCCTGTGGGGTCCAGCTAATGAGAGGAGGAGAGGGTTTTGGCTGTGCTCTGGCAGCAAGAGCAGCCTGTGCTTGGCAAGTCAAGCACCTCTGGCTTTAACCAAGACATCCTTTTCATGTTCTTTCTTCCCAAAGGTTGCACTGAAACAACCAGGTGAGCGTCACCAAAGGAGGGTTCACCTGGGATGTCGTGGTGATGCTTTGAGGGTTTTAGTGGCTTAACTCCTGACCAGCACTGAACATCTGGATCTTATACCCACCTCGAATCCAAACCCTCCCAGCAGCCCTGGAAAAAGCTTTATTGTGTGAGACAGGGGGGTAACACAGTTTGGGTGCTGTTCATATGGGCTGTTGGAGGCTTAACTTCTCTGTCTTGCTTAGGAAGTGGAAGTTTTGCTGACTCGAGGTGTTGCTCCAGGCTTGGCACGGCCACAGGGGCAGTGCCAGCCCTGCTGCTCCCGGGGTGCTCCAGGGGTTGTGTGGGGAATCGTGGGGGCTGCCCGAGCCCTCGGGTGGGCGGGCGAGCTGCACAAAGGCTGCCCTGTCTGCTCTTTGGCTTCCCCCAGCCCTAAGCTCTTCTCGTGAATAAGTGGGATTGAGAAAGCTTAAATTCATACAAAGCAGGATCCAGGAGCCCCCGGGTGACCCAGGGAGGGCAGCTCCCCCCTGCTCACCCCAAGCCCTGGGGCTGCCTCTGCTCGAGGGGGTCCCTGCTGATGCTGCCCTGGGCTGAGGTGGTGTCTGTCAGGCTGGCTGTTTGGAGAGGTTTCTTTGTAAAAGCTGGGTATGGCAATGCCCAAGAAGAACAGCCTGGTCTGCCAGGGGAGCAGCAGTAGCTGGAGGAGTAAATGTTTTTGTTAGTTTGTTTAAATATCCCCGTGTTTATCCTTTGATCCCCTTTCTGTTTTAATCTAACAGGCAAAATGAGTCCAAGCCACTTTGCTGCCTGTTGTATTTGCTAAGAAATCAAGTAGCCTGTTGGTAAACACTGTCGAGCAGTGGATTACTGGGCATCCATGGAAGGATCAGCCAGTCTTTCCCACGTGTGTTTTTGCTGTATATTGACAAGATGCAAGTGCATAAAACCTCTGCTGTCAACCCAGCCTGGATCAGGTTGGATGGGGCTCTGAGCAACCTGGGATTGTGGAAGGTGTTCCTGCCCATGGCAGGGGGTTGGAACAAGATGAGATTTAAGGTCCCTTCCAAACCAAACCATTCAATGTTTTAGTGACCCCTCACTCTGTTGGGCAGGATGTCTTCGTGGCAGAGACCAGCCTTTCCCTCTTGGTAACACAGACAGCAGGGAGGTTTTTGGTGTTTTTGAAAGTTTGTGCACCCAGGCACTTCACGGTGAGCTTTGCACACTTGTTGGCTGAGGTATTTTGAGGTTATGGTGCTGACAGGGTCACTGGTGGTCCGGGCTCTGTCCCAGCTTCACCAAACCTCCCCAGCTCTGGGGCCACACGGCTGCTGCCAACAGGTGCTGGGGAGGCTCTCGGGGCTGCCAAAAGCCTGGAGGGAGCTAAGAATAACCCCCGTGTCCTGAGAGCTTTAATGTGGTGCCAGCAGGATGCAGAGAAGGGCTTTTTTTTTTTTTAAAATAGAGGCACAACTGTGTTTTCCTGCTGGCTGAAGGAGTCTCGGGATGGCTGCTGTGAAGGGAAGAGGGGCTGCTGGAGAAGTGCCCTGCTCAGCCCCTCGGGCTTGCAGGGGAGCAGGAGGCTCTTGGATTTTCATTGCATTGCTTCAGAGTCCAGGATTTCCCCTAAAATACTGACTGCAGTGGTGGGTAATGTGGAGTGTGTGCCCTTAGTGTTGGGTCTCAAGTCTGGAGTGTTGCTTGGCTCTTCACCCCGGGTGGGTTCATGGCAAATGGAAGATCCCACCAGGTCTTCTGCAGGTGCTGTTGAGCACTGGGGATGTGCAGCAGCTGTGTGATGGAAGGAAGGGGAGGAGGAGAGCAGCTTGTGGGGCAGGGACAGCCTGGCTTGGGCAGGGAGACTGTAGTGAGCAGCCCTGGCTCTCAGTGAGCCTGGGAGTGCTTGGGGGAGATGGCAAAGGAGGTGGGGTATGCCTGCCATTGAACAGCTCTTAATCATCCAGGGGGGCTCAATCCTCACCTTTCCCTCTGCCCCTTCATTACCATCCCCTCTCATTCCACTCATTGCTGCCTCTGTCCTTGTCCTGTGCATCCCCGGGGGTGGGCTCGTGCTTTGGCTGCATCAGAGCTGACAGTGCCAGAGGTTTTTAGCTGCTGTGCCATGTGAGAGGTGGAGGGAGCAGGAGAAGGAGGAGGAGGAGGGCTGTTGGTGGCCGAGGGGCCCCTGCCTCGCTGAGTGCCTGTGCAGACAAAGGCGTGCTGTGAAATCCCCATGTCGCTCCTGGCCTGGCCCTCCCCTGCTCTAAACAGACCCACAGCGGCCACCCAGCGTGGGAGCTGCTTGTCTCACACAGGGAAGAGCCACAGTCCCAGCCCCAAGACTCTGGACACCATGCTTTGTGTGGGCTCACCATGCAGGAGCAGCTTTTGGCACCGCTCGGGTGATCCCAAGGTGGGTGGTGGGTCCCAGCAGTGGGGGGATGCTCTGCTCTGCATCCCTGCAGGGGTCACCCAGAGCATCACACCTGGGGTGCACATCCCAGGCTCATCTCAGCAAGGTGTTTGCTGTACCCCTGGTGTTGACCAAGCCCGTGGCAAAGGTGAAACTGTGTTAAATAAACAGCCGAGGAAGAAGAGAGTGATGCAAAACGTGCTGTCGTCACTGAGCTTTGAGGGTGCGTAAATGGAACCCTCCTCAGGCTTGGCACTGGTGCAGGAAACACACCCCGAGGCCGTGCTGCTCCCAGTGCCCGGGGTGAATGGTGCTTCAAGAGAGGTTGGCCTTGGCACAGCCTTCTGTTTTGGTTTGGTTTTTTTTCCTTCTTTAAATATATATGTATTTTATTTATGCTGCTCCAAGACCTGTGTTGAAAGGCAGCAGGCAGGATCGCTGTGCTGGGTGGGTTGGTGTATCCCATGGGGGGCCCCTGCCCAGGGGCTGAGCCCTGAGAAACTTCATTTTTGGGCAGAGCACGAGCCCTGGAGCTGCCGGGAAGCGGTGGGTGTTGTGGGGCTTCTGGCAGGGCTCCGTGGCTCCAATGCTTGCAGGCGTGGATCTGAGCCATCCAAGCCTCTCCCTGAAATCACTTCCAGCTTTAAACATAAGGAATGGGTGGAATATCCAAAAACAAAAGCAGTTCTGGGATGTAGGTGTGGGGGATTCCAAAGCAGTCCCTGGGCTTGGAGGTAACAGTGGGATCAGGCAGGGTTGTCCCCGGGATTGGTGTGATGCTGGGGGAGCCAAAAAGATGCTCCGTGGGCTGTGTGGTCTGTGTGTCTGATGGTGAGGGGAAGCCCCACAGCTGTGGGATGTGGGGCTGGCAGAGATAAGGGGTTTTTCAAGCTGTGCTTGTGGGAGGGGAGCACAAAGGCCACAGGTCAGAGCTGAGTTAATGGTTTACATCGCGCGTTTACTTCGGTATTAATCACATCTGCAAATATCAACCACTTCCTATCATAAAAGCTCATATGTGCGCTTTTCTGTTCACCTCCTTGTCAGCTCTGATGGGAGATCTTGCAAGGAACGGGCCTTGGGGAGGGGTTGGGAGGAGGAGCTGACCCCAGTCCTGAGCTCTGCAAAAAGGTGGAAGCAAAGGGGCTGTGTGTGGAGCAGATCCACTGGCTGCTCTTGTGGGAAGATATCCACCCTTCCTGGGGCTCCTTATTTTCCTTTCACTTTGTATTGTGTGGATAAAAGGCCCTGGCAGATGCAGCAAAGGTGTGTAGGGGTTTGGTTTGCAGAGAGAGGTCTCTGAGCATCCTCCTCCCAAAGTGGCTCCGTTTTGGCTTCTGCTGGCCCAAGACAGTCTGTCCCTTCTCGGCTCAGACCCAGCACGGTGGTGGCTCCTGGTGGGAAGGGACATCTTGGATGCCTGTAGAAGGAGAAGGACTGGGTTGAGGCATTTTGGCCATCGTGACCCTCTTTGTTCCTGTGGGGAGATCCTGGCCAGCTCCATCACTCCATCACTCCATCACTCCATCACTCCATCACTCCATCACTCCATCACTCCATCACTCCATCACTCCAGCTCCCTGGAGCCTCTGGCATGACCTTCTCCATGTGCAGCTGTACGTGGGACCTTGCTAACCATGGCTCATGCCTGGGCTGGTCCTGGCTCCTCATGCCAGCCCTGGTGCCTCCAGGAGAGATGAGCATCGGGTGAGTCAGCAAAACCCAGTGCTGCTGCTGCTGCTGCTGGATGGAAGGAAGAGGATGATCCCAAAACAAAAAGACAGGACTGAATAGGCCCCTAATTTTGTTTTTCTCAGATATGTGAAGCTGAAACTCTTTATTTCTCTTTGTTAAACACCAGCTCCAACCTGCTGCTGCTGCGTGACTCAGCGGGGATGCTTCGTGCTGCTGCCTTGTTGCCATTTACCTGCTTTGACTTTCTCCTGTGAGTTTTGCAGCCCCCTCCTGCCCACCCCCCGTCTCCTCCTCATCCATGATGTGCCCTTCCCTCGGCATCCAGGGTGCTGCTCAGGGGTGCCCACTTTGGCACTTGGTCTCCTTGAAACCAGCGTGCCCGGAATATCTATTGCTGCTGGGAAATGGGCTCTGTAGAGTGGGGCTGGCTGGGGGGCAACACCCCCATTGCATGGGGGGGCACGGGCCCCTGGCAGGTGGCTCTTATTTAAGCCCAGGCCTCTCTTCTGCTCCTCGCCTTTGTGTGCCTCGAGAGGCTTTTGTTGCAGCCTGAAAGGGCTGAATAGCTGCTGCATCTGTCGCGGGGAAGAGCGGGGCAAGGAAATGCTCAGCAGATGCCCTGGGCAGGGGGGGCTGCAGGGCTGGGGGTCCCAAAACATCCCCCTGCTGGGCACAGACCCCCGTGGGAGCTGCGGGAAGGGCGACCGGCAGCACACGGGCACGGGGGTTGTGCAACCATGGCAGGAGAGTGAGGCCCCTTGTCAAAGCGCCGGGCAAGAGCCGCCTCTTCCCTCCTTTCCATCCTCCGCCCCATTGCAAAATCACCCAGAGGAGCAGGGATGAGGTGCCTGCTCCGACATCTGCCCCCAGCTCCAGCATCTGCCCCCGCTCCGACATCTGCCCCCACTTCAACATCTGCCCCCCCTTCAACATCTGCCCCCGCTCCGACATCTGCCCCCGCTCCGACATCTGCCCCCACTCCAACATCTGCCTCAGCTTCAACATCTGCCTCAGCTCCGAC
>JAWWEE010000069.1:2588078-2598415 GCA_035221455.1 Xenops minutus | reverse complement strand
CTGACATCTGCCCCTGCTCCAACATCTACCCCAGCTTCAATATCTGCCCCCACTCAGACATCTGCCCCTGCTCCAACATCTGCCCCAGCTCCGACATCTGCCCCCACTCAGACATCTGCCCCCACTCAGACATTTGCCCCTGCTCTGACATCTTCCTCCCTGAGTGCTCCAGCTGCTCCTGCAAGGGGTTTGAGCTCTCCCCTGGCACACGCAGCCTCTTCGTGCCTGGCTTGTTGCTCGTCTCAGGCCACGCACTGGGAGAGCTCAGATGGCTCCAGGTCTTCCTGTGAGCACTCCCGTAATTCAGGCTCAGAGAATGTGGCTGAGCAGCTCAAGTGTGTGTGTGTCAGTTCGCGTTTGCTCAGCCTGAGTTGCCTCTCCTGTCTTGCTCCCTGTTTGTAGCTCTTTCTAGTCTAAATAATTCTCTCTTGCTTTTGCTTGGGAGCCTTTTCCCAACCTTTCTGTCTTCCTCGAGGCCAGAGAAGGTGGAGGAACCTTTTGTTCATGGCTCTGGAGGATGGAGCTGGCTGCGCTTGTGTCTTGCCTGAATGGCAAAAGCCTCAGTATCCTCCTGGGCCCTGATGGCACCTCTGGAAGTCTGAATGCTGATGCCTGATGTTGTTCTGCCTTGCAAGCCATGAGGCTTGGCTGAAGCCACTCTGTGAGGGGGCAGCAGCCACCCTTCCAAACAATCACCCAGCCCCATACCTGGCTCCTCCTCCTCCTCCTCTCCTCTCTGGCTTTCCCCAGGCAAAACAAACCTGAGGTTGAAGCTTTTGCCTGGTCTGTTGGGGCTTAAAACCCTTTGTGTGTGTGGGCAGAGCAGAAATGGTCCCCAGCTTGGGAAAGTCCCATCACCTCTGTCTGAGCAGGTCGTGGTGGGTGTAAGCAGCGGGGATGGGGTTAATGTAAAGGTTTATATAAGAGCCACAATGATGTGGGGGAGGTTTCCTGAGCTGCACGTTTAATTGTTCTTGCCTTGTGGTTGAACCATGAATTTCCCTCTGTTTGGTAACATAATTCCTCTTATGGGCTTTGGGACTCGTGATTTTATTTCTCTTCTGTAGTTCATAAACAGCAAAAGCGGAACGAAGCTTCGCTGCTCCCATGTCCTTCTGCTGCCCTCTCCCTCTGAACTGTGTCTGGCAGGGACTGGGGCAGCTTTGGGGTGGTTACCTGTGGGCTCCCCAAATATTCTGGCATTAAAGGCTCGATTCAATGTGGGGCTTTGCCTTCCTGGTGCTGTGAGGTGGGAACAGCATGTGCAAAGCTTCCAGGACTGGCCCTACAAATGTGTAAAGCAGCTGACGCCAGTTGGCAAGGAGTTTGCAGGGGAAGATTAGAAGAGGAAAATCCTTTGAAGAGAAACCCTTTTGCTTTATTAGGAAAAAATGCTCCTTGCCCTGTGTTAGCCGGGTCAGGGGAATCCAAAGCCTGTGTGTGTGATCCAGGCAGGGGGAACCTCTGCTTTGCTTCCCTGCTGAGAACTGGGGAGGATGACAGCTTGTCTCTCTTCCCTGTAGGTTTATTCTTGCTGCAACTTAAGAAGAGTTTATTTTAACCCCTGTGGTGCAGAGAGGTCCCAAGGGGAGCTGCTGGGGATGGCGTGGGGTCTGGGTAAGCTCCTGCAGGTCCTGTTGGAGGGGTGGCTGCTGCCCAGGTGAGGCACACAGTGTGTGCTGCTCTGCTGGAGACTGAGGAGAATCAGGTGTGATCAAAATATACATGGAAATAAACCCACCCTGCCTGCAAGAGCAGCTGGAGTGCCCGGGCTGAGCGTGGGGCGAAGAGTGGCAGCCTTGGAAAATAAACAAGGTGCCAGTGCGGGCCTGATCCTCACTTTCCTTGGAAATTGCCTGTGGGAGGTGAGTTTCTCCTGGGCAAGCTCTTGGAGAGGGATATCTTGCCAATCTGAGTGAGCGCAGCGTGCTCTTGGCTCGCTGAGCCTTTGGGGCTGTGGTGGCACCCAGGGTGAGGAGCAGCAGGACAGTGGCTTTGGGGTCCTCCTGCCGTGCCAGTGCAGGAGAGAACTTCCTTTTCCTTCCTTTTCCAACCTGCCGTGACTCATGGAACAGCATCCCAGGAGGAGGCGGCGAGACTGAATCAGTGGTGCCTGAGGACACGCGCGGGCGAGGGAACGTGAGCGAGGGTGGCTGCAGCCCCCTTGTTTGCTCCACTGCCTTCCTTCCTTCCTTCCTTCCTTCCTTCCTTCCTTCCTTCCTTCCTTCCTTCCTTCCTCACGCCCACCCACCTTTGCTGGGCTTGCTGGCAGGTGATGGGGGGTGAAATTCAGCTCCATGTGCTGCTGAGTGAACGGGACAGAGCCCCCAGCCCTCCCTTGGAGCTGAAGCTCATTTTCAATGCCTGCAGGAACAGGCTGGAGCCTGGCTTTGGGTTTGGGTTTGCTGCCAGGGTGCTGTCCCCCTGCAGACATCCCAATGAGCTGCTTGGTTTTCAGGAGCTGCCTTTGCTGCTGTCGGGGTCCTGAGCACGCAGGGGCTGGGTTGAGGGTTCCAATGAGGGTTCCAATGAGGTTTCCAATGAGGCTAATGAGTGTGTTTAGCTTTGCACAGAACTCATTTCTCTCGCAGTGTGGAATGGCTCCTGGGGGAGCTGGGCTGAGCCAAGGCACAGGATGGCAGCAAACGCCGTCTGCCGAAATCTCTGAGGTGTCAAGCTGCTTCGAGGGGAGCTGGAATGTGGCTGAAAGCTGAATTTCCTCCCTGACTGCCAGGAGGGTGGAGTGGCCCTTTCCCTGCTCTCCCTCCTTTCCTGCAGGGAGGTGCCCTAATGGGAAGCAGAAACGGGATGGGGCAGAGCTCTGGGTTGTCCCCTGCCCTGTGCCATGTTGAAGGGACACAGGGATGCTCTCTGCTGATGAGCTGATGGTTGGAGATGTGCACTGGCTGCAGATGTCACACCTGAAACACGTAAGAGCCGCAATGGGGAAGGGAAAGGGGTTCAACTGCTCTGTGTATGAACCTGCCTGGGTTTGCTCCGAGGTGGTGGAGCCTCCTCTGCAGCACTGCCCTTGTGCCCTGGCTGGGGACACTTGTGTAACTCAGGATCTGGTTACTGCCCAGCTCAGCTGCCGGGGCCTCTGCTCCAGCCACAGCGAGCAGGTAGGGCAGCATTTTCCCTCTGAAATAATGAAAAGTTTGATCTCCACGGAGCCCTCCCTTGGAAGGGGAACAGGAGAGAAGAGATGGAAAAGCTGAAGTGAGAGCAGCTCTGGGTTTTTTGGGATTTCCAGCAGCTTGTCCCATCTGCAGTCCTTGCTGCTCTGTGAAGGGTTAACCCTGGTTGTGCTCCAGATTTCTGCTGTTGCAAAATCTGCTGGGGTAGGATGGGGGCAGTTGACCCTCGCTGAACCTCAGGGTGCTTTTCCCATCCCAGCCTCCTCGTTGCAAGCCAAGAAATATAAATCTTGCTGTGGCCATGGGCTGCCCTGGATACCAGAGCTAAATTAGGGACGTGGGCAGTGTTACCACACCCCCCCAAATGCATTCAGTGTGGAGTTCCTGTGACCAGAGCAGTGCTGGGATGTCACACACCACTATGTGTTTCACTGCTGGCTGTGGCCAAGGAATGGAAGGGAAAGTTGTCAGCTGTGGGAGCTTCTCCTCCCACCTAAAGGGGAGAAACTGGTGGGAGCACAGCCCTTGCCCTGCCTGGACCAGGATGAAGTGGTGCTGTCCCACTGCTCTATCATGCCTGGCACATTCCTGGCTGCCCAGGGCACACAGGGAGCTGGTACCTGTGCTGAGGGCAGGATGTTAGGGGGTGCAGCAGGTGATGCTGAGCCTGTGGGCTGGTTCTGCCTGGCTTGGGCATCACCATGTCCTTCCTGCATTGGTAATGGCCTTCCCCACACAGCCTCAGTGCATCTGGCCTTCAGCTCCCCATCACGCTGCTGTCATCTACCACTGGGAACATTTCCTAAATTAACCAAATCATTCCCTTAACGAGGCTTAATCTGCTCCTCTCCAAGCTTCTCCATCACCTCTCCATCCCTGGCTGGCAGGGGGGTGGAGGGAGCAGCTGGATCACAGCTGTGTGTTCTGAGAGCACTGGGGCAGCTGTTTGCTCCCGGAGGGTGCCCGAGTACAAAAACACACGTCAAGGCTGTGCTGGTACAGGTAATGCTGCCTTCTACTTCATTAAAAATACAATTAATCTTCTTTAAAAGTGCTCTGAGTGACCTCTAAAAATGGGATGCATTTTGCTGTACCTCTCCTGTTTGTCTTGTGCAGAATGATGTTAACTAGCTGCTTCCTGCTGTTCCATTTTCCCAGCGCGTAATTACAAATTGGGTTTTTTTTTTCTCTTTGGCTTCCTGGCTCCCCACGCCAGGATCTTCAGAGCAGGGCTGCAAATAGCCAAGCTTTTCTCCAGGCCCCTTGTGTGGCTCCTTGGGGGGCTGGTGCTACGTCTGCTTATGGTTTTGGCTTCCGCAGGATCCAGTTTTTAGGGTAATTAAGCAATAGAGGAGCAAGGCGGGGCTGTCCAACCTCCAGCCCTGTCTTCCTTTCACCCCGGGGCTGTTGGTGCAAAGGATGTCAAGCAGTTGTGCAAGGGTTGGCTTGGCCACTCTGGTCCTTGCTGAGCTTCCAGAGGGTTTGGTGCCAGCAGCCACCCCACACCCCATGTACCATGCCAGGTTTGCATGGCAGGGGTTTCCTCCACCTCAGGAAGCAGCAGGGCCGAGGAGGTGGGAGAGGTGTGATGGATGGGTCTGTGGATGGATGGGGTTATGGGTGGGTGGCTGAAGGGCACATCCTGTTTTGCCTTTCCCTGTGGCAAAGGACAGTCCCTGTTCCAGGCAGAAATGCAAATCGCTGCTACTCTGCCAGGGCTTCTGTGAGCACCAGCAGTAAATTTTTCATCTATAAACAGGCAGTGTGTGGTTTTTGGGGCTGCACTGAGCATTCACCTTCTTCCTGTGAAATTCCCCCTGTGCTGGGCACCACTCTGGGTCCTGCCAGGCCAGTGTAGCATCCCAGGGCTGATTCCCCCACGTTCCTGGAGCTTGTCCAGGAGAGGTCAGAGGGGTCAGAAGTACTTTTCTGTCAAAGTCCTGGTAAAATGACCAAAGCTGCTGTTTCCTGCTGATGCACACAGAGGGTTGGGGGTGTGTTTCCACATCCCCCTGCTCCGAGGTGCAGACCTGCTCCATCCAGAGGGTGTTTCACTGAGCCCAGCCCCGAGAGCTGCCGGAGACAGGAAGGAAAATGAACTACACTCAAGATAGACACGTTTGTTGCTCTATATTTAGGAGCATAATAATTAAGGCTGGCTGTTTATCCTGACAAACAGGGTAATTAATAGTCTGTGGCAGACGAGCAAATCCTTCCTTGCACCTGGGAACTGTGAGTTGTCTTTGGGAAGGGCAGAGGCCTCATTAAAGAGCTGCTGCTGCTTGGGAGAAAAGCAGCTATTTAGGGAACATCTGGCTGTTTGCTTTGTCCCCTCCCCAGGCACATGTGGCCGGGTGCTGGTGGCCTCTGAAGTTGTGCTGAGGGAGCTTTTGTGGTCAGCCCAGGTGTAAGGGCAGGAGGGTCCTGCTGGACCCACGGAGCAGAACGCTCAGGGATGGGAGGTGACAGGGGGTGTGCCAAGCAGGGAGTGAGGGTGGTCGGTGGCACCCAGATGTGCAGCGGTGTGGGTGTCAGGGTGCAGAATTCGGCTTGTGAACGCAGTAGGTCTTGCTGGTTGGGCACTGGAGGGGCAGAGGGGTGACAAGTGGGCAGGATAAACTTGTACCAGCCTTGGGAGGAAGGGCAAGAAGGTTCTGAGGGCAAACGGCTTCTCACTCTTCCCACTAGGTGGGGATGGAGGCATTGTCAGAGAGTGTCTCTAAGGGAGCACTCATGCTCAGCCTTCGCCCCTGAGCCTTCTCAGGTGGGCACCATGCCAGCAAGAGGGCATAGCCTGGCTCTTCTGCGGGGCTTGGGGCTGATGGGGTCTCTCTTGTCTCACAGATGCTGCAGGACTGCCCCAAGGCCCGCAGGGAGGTGGAGCTGCACTGGAGAGCATCACAGTGCGCGCACATCGTCCGCATCATGGACGTCTACGAGAACCTCTACCAGGGGAGGAAGTGTCTGCTCATCGTCATGGAGTGGTGAGTGCCCAGCCAGGGAGGCACCCCCAGGCCCTGCAGAGGGGTGGGGGTGATGCCAAGGGTGAGGGGAGCACCTTCCAGCACTGCTGCCGGGGTGCTGGGGATGCCAGGGAGGTGCCGTGCCAGGGATGCAGCCATAAGGATGTGCGACTGGAAGTGATGCTGCAGTGCTGGTGTTGGAGGGATGGCCAACCCAAACCTCCCCAGACTGCGCTGGCTCTGAGTCATTCTGAGAACTCACTCAGCTGTCGGGAGGCTGAGGGCATGTGGTTCTCACAGGTGGGTCATAACCAAACTCGCTTTGGCCATTCAAAGCCGGGGCAGTCAGTGGGTTCCTGGCACCCCGGCAGCCTGCGGTGGGTCCGTGGAGCAGCAGCCAAGTCCTGCTGACACGTCTGTCCGTGCTGTGGCACCTCCTGCAGCAGCAGTCGGGTGGCTCTGGGTCGGGTAGATGTTTGATATAACCTGGGGAGGAGGAGGAGGAATGAAGGGGAAAGTATTGAAACCACATCCCAACCGCAGCTGTGATTTGATGCAGCTTCCTTGCCAAAACCTCTCCTCTGGCAAGCTGGTAGGGTGCCTGGGGGGGCAGTGGGTGCGAGGAGCACTGCGAGCAGCGCCGGGGCAGTGGCACAGGCAGCAGCTCCCGTGGGGGCAGAGGCTTTTGGGAGCCACCTTGGGGCACTGGGCAGCCAGGGATGGGGAAGGTGTGTGCAGTGTGGGAAGAAGGAGTAGCTGAGTGGTAGGAAGGGAGTGCCCAGGACTGTCTCTGTGAGAGCTCCGTGCTGGCCGAGGGATCCTCTGCGTCCCAAGGCAGGGTTTGGTTCCAGCACAAACGTGGTGTGTATCCATCCTCACACGCTCTGTGCACTGCAGGGCCCCGAGGGCTGCACTCTATTGCTATTGCAGATGTCTAGTGAACGTCAGGGGTGCTGGCAGGAGATGCTGGGAAAGTAAGAAACTGTTTCTGCTTGACTTAGATAAGGCAGGGACAGGAAGCACCATTATCCCTGCTCATGGACAATTCTATATCTCACTCCTGATCTCTCTGGGAGCTGAGCTTTTCCTGAGGGTACCCGGGGAGGGAACCATGCCAAGGATCCCATGGTACTTCTCCAACACCTCACATGAGACCTGGCTCTGCTGCAGTGGGGTCCAGCCTCTGCCTCCCCCGTGCTGCCACTGAGCCCATTTTGGTGCCACTGATGCCTCACCCATGCCTTTAGCTTGGCTCAGCACTTCTGCCCAGGGTTTGTATGCTGGCAAGGGGTTTGTCTCATGAGCAAAAGGAGGGCAGGCATGCTGGGAGTGCTCTCACAGCCTTCAAGCCACATTTGCTGTCTTTACTGTAGATGTGTTTCTGTGGGCTGGTGGGGTGGCCACATCCATCTCCACTGCCAGCGTGAAGCCTCTGCCCTGCTCATTTCTGGAAGGAGGAGGCTCTGAAACACCCACCCAAGGGCTTGGATGGAGAAGGGTGTTGTTTCTTGCTTGTGCAGCTCCTGGCAGAGCATCAGAGGTTTTGGCACAGCTTGTGCCCAGTGTGAGATGGACCCACAACATCTAATTCCCCCTGCTTCTCTTCCAGCTTGGATGGTGGGGAGCTCTTCAGCCGCATCCAAGACAGAGGAGACCAGGCCTTCACAGAACGGGGTATGGAGCCCACAGGGGGCTGGGGGTTTGTCTTTGGAGCACATTTTGATGTTTATGGAAGTGTCTCTGGTTTAGGCTGTTCCCTCAATGACTCCTTTGGATCCCCATCAGAGATTTGCACTCAGGGAATGTGGAATGTGGGTGCAAGTGGTCCTGCTTTTCATGTTCACTCTAGACCAGGGTTAGGGGATGTTTTGTCAGCTGGCCCTGCACCCTGTCTGTACCAGCCCATTACAGGCAAGAGATTCAGTGATTTTTAGAAACACCAGCCTCCCTCAGAAAAATGAAGTCCAGGGGCTGTGGTTCTCATAAATCTCATTAATCTCATTCCCTCTATTCCTGTGGCCAAGAAAAGCAACTGCACAACCCAAATCCTGAACCAGTTGCCCTCTTAGCTTTCCCTGTACAATGGAAGCATTCCCAGCTGGATTCCCTGTTGACTGGGGTCCATAGTGGTGTGAGCCTCTCTTTGGGGCTGGACCCTGACTCATCCCTTCTCCTGGGAGTGTCTGGGAGCTGCAGGCTCCTCACCCAGGGATGGGTGCTGGATGGAAAGGGGCTCTTGAAGTAGAGGAAACCCCTTTGACCTCAGGCAGGGTCTTTGGTCTGTCGAGTTTTCAGGGGAGTAGTGCTCATTTTAACTTGCTTGTGAAGGCTTAGTGATGGTTTCTTTGCTGCTTCAGAGGCTTCAGAGATCATGAAGAGCATTGGGGAAGCCATCCAGTACCTGCACTCGATCAACATCGCGCACCGGGACGTGAAGGTACAGCACACATTCACCCACGGTGCTGAGCCCCCCTTGGCCTGTGCCAGTGCCAGGCTGCTCCAGCTCTGCTGCTCACTCCTTCTTCCCTGTGTGTTCACAGCCGGAAAACCTCTTGTACACCTCCAAAAGGCCCAATGCTGTGCTAAAACTCACAGACTTTGGCTTTGCTAAAGAAACCACCACGCACAACTCCTTGGCCACTCCGTGCTACACGCCGTACTACGTGGGTAAGTGCCTGGGGGCCCTGAGCTTGCAGGTTTGCAGGGCTGGAGGGCAGAGCTGGGAGGGTTTGGATGTGCAGCCCATCACCTCTGCATCCAGCCTGGAGCCTCAGATACAGCCTGGTGCTGGGGGCAACAATTTCCACTGCTCCGAGCAGCGCTGCCAACAGTGCCTGGAGCTGTCGGTGGCTCTTTGGTGCAACCATGGGATGGTCACTTCTCTTTTACCTGGTGCTGCCACGTGGACTCAAGAATTCTTCTCTCCTTCAGCCCCTGAGGTGCTGGGCCCAGAGAAGTACGACAAGTCCTGTGACATGTGGTCCCTCGGTGTCATCATGTACATTCTGTAAGTCTGATGATCCCTCTGCATCCTGCCGGGGTCAGAATGTGGGGGGATGCAGCTTTGAGTTTGTCTGGAGGGGCAGAACCTTTCTCAGCTGCACTGGTCCTGGTCCTGGCACTGCCTTGTGCCCTGCAGGTGCTGTGGGGGATGTTTTTGGGGTGGCACATTGACTCTGTTCCCTCTCCTGGCACAGGCTGTGTGGGTACCCCCCCTTCTACTCCAACCACGGCCTGGCCATCTCTCCGGGCATGAAGAAGCGAATCCGAATGGGCCAGTATGAGTTTCCCAATCCTGAATGGTCTGAAGTGTCAGAGGAAGGTAAATGTGGTCCCCACGCTGGCTGGTCCCCAGGCTGAGGTCTCCCTTTGGGGCGAGCCCTGTGTCCAACAGTGCTCTGAGGTCTGGAGGGGGAGCCTGGGCATATTTTGGGGCACCTCTCAGATGCAGCAGCTTTGCCTTTTTGCTTGAGAGGCTTTTGCTTGAAGGCTTTGCCCAGGTGAGCCCTGTGACACACAGGAGTGTGCAGGTGTCTTGGGGCTGCTGGCCCAGGGAGGGGGGCACAGGGAGACCCCCTTGGGACCTCCTAATGCCTGTCCCTGCTCAACCCCTTCCAGTGAAGCAGCTGATCCGCAACCTGCTGAAGACGGACCCGACGCAGCGTATGACGATAACGGAGTTCATGAACCACCCCTGGATCATGGTGGGTGCTGGGTGCAGGAGCAGCAGGGTGGGCTGGGGACGTGGCTGGGGCAGGGCTGGGGTGGGACAAGGTGCCTGCAGCTCCCAGCTCACACTCCTCCTCTCTCGGCAGCAATCCATGCAGGTGCCCCAGACCCCGCTGCACACCAGCCGTGTGCTGAAAGAGGAGAAGGATCTGTGGGAGGATGTGAAGGTAAAAACTCTCCCTTTGCTGTCTGCGATGCTCTGCACCCCGGTGTCCTCTGGGGACTGTCCTCTCCTGTCCTCTCATTGCAAATGGGGCTCAGTCACCACCCCTGGGAGAGGTGTAGATCTTGTGTAGATGTGGCACTTGGGGACATGGGTTAGTGGTGGACCTGGAAGTGCTGGGTTAACCATAGAATCATAGAATGGTTTGGGTTGGGAGGGACCTCAAAGCTCATCCCATCCCACCCCTGCCATGGGCAGGGACACCTTTCACCAGCCCAGGTTGCTCCAAGCCCTGTCCAGCCTGGCCTTGGACACTTCCAGGGATGGGGCAGCCACAGCTTCTCT
>JAWWEE010000069.1:2552947-2587978 GCA_035221455.1 Xenops minutus | reverse complement strand
GACTGGCCGTGGCACTCAGAGCTCTGGGCTGGGGGACAAGGTGGGCATCGGGCACAGGGTGGGCTCCGGGGGCTGGGAGGGCTTTTCCAACCCTAAGGGTTCCATGATTCTATGGAATGGCCTAGGGAGTCAATTTAGTAGAAAAGTTCTTTTGAAGAAGTAGGATGGTGTGTTTATCTGAGCAAATTCAAGTGCAGATCCATTTTCTTGACTTTGCAGTGTTCTGTTGGGTAAATCAGTTTCTTTATATCGGGGAAATCCTGAGTACAGTGTACAACTTAGATTAATGAGGACATTCATGTAAGTGCCACTTGAAGCTGTCGTTCTCAAGCTGACATTGTCTGAACTGGAATGCAGCGCAGAAATCCCATCTGGTAATTTATATTATTGCAGAAAAAATCACTGTGAGAAGGTTAATGTTCCAAAATGATCAAGACTTCTACTCATTTTCATCCAAAAATGAAAGCTTTAAACGGAGTTATAAAGTGAGGAGCAGGAGCTCTCTAGTGGGGCCAGTCCTGTCCTTGAAGGCAAGGGCCTGGCTGGGTTCAGGCTCTTGCACTGGGGAGGCAGTTTGTAGCACACTCACTGGGACTGTGATCAGCTGCTCCAATTCTTTGAGCTGATCCCTGATGTTTCTGAGGTGAATAGCAAAGAGGGAACTACAGAGAACCTTCACTCTTGCTGTGAAGGGGCTTTTAAGAGCCTTTTGTTTTAAGGACATTTTACTTGTTTACTATGCTCTGCTTTGTTGGGTTCCCATTTGAAAATAGAATAATGAAAAAACCTTTTCATCTCTAGTCTAAAACCATATGTGAACTTTCTTGGAAAGTTGGTGAGAAATTTTCTTAGTCCCTTGGATTCTCAGAAAGTGAGCCCTTTCAGGAACACCTGAACTGAGAAACTTGGGCTTAACATCTGCCTATAAAGGAGAGTGTTTCTACTTCTTTTTGTGTCTATGTGTTTGTAGAACAGCTGAGAAGGAATGTTTTTTTCTGTGTGTGATTTAAGGGGGAAAGAGCCACAGGAGCGAAAAGTGAGGAAGATATTATTTGCAGGTTTTTTTATTTTACATTAGGCTTATTTTGTTCTTTGTAGTATAGTGAATACAGAATACATACTCTGATCTGAAACTCACCGTTATCTATGACTTTCTTTATTATCTATGTTTCCCATGAGGTCAAAAATATCAAACTTTTTAATAACCTTCATACAAAAATGTTTTTGTACAATAAATCCTTTCTCTAACAGCTCTTCTCTGTGGGGGTAACAGTAAAGCATATTGCAAACCATTTAATTTCAAGTGCAGTGTCTGAGATCACTTTCCCTGTCACCATTGCTCATTATGAGGCTCTCATCAGAGTTTTTGGAAGAATATGTGAAGGTACTGTTTCAAAATGAGTTCAACAAACTCACTAGGTTTGGACGAACAATAAATCCATCCCAGTTAAGGCAGCAGTGACCTTATAGTGCTTGTCCCTGGACTTGTTTGTGTCAGGTGCTGTTCACACTTCTCCATGCAGCTGCAGCATTGCCCTTCTGTTCTGACTGGGAGTGACCTCTGGGATTCACTCGTTTTGAGTGAAACTCTCCAGTTGTGCAGGATTATGTGGTGGTTTCTCACTGCTGACAGCAGTCCACTAGGATGCAAACCACCAAACTCATTTTCATTGTGACCTAAACCAGGATTGAAACTGAAGTCTCTGGAGGTGAAAAGCCAGACTACTAACAAGTGACAAGCAAGCCTCAAAGAGCTTGGTTCAGATAAGAATCTAAAAGTTTAACTTTCCTGAAACCGTTCTGGGTCAGAAATCAGCCTTTCAGTCCCATGAGAGTAGTCTGCCTTTTTGGATTTATTGTATAATCAGATTGGGACTGGATTTCTGAAACACCGTAAAGGCAGTGTTTTTCCATAATGCTTTTGACTAAAACCAGTAAGCAGAGACATGCACTAAAACAAACAAAACAAAAAAAAACCCAAAACGAAACCACCACAACTAAAACCAACCAAAAAACCCCAAACAAACAAAAACAAACAACAACCACCAAAGAAAAAAAAAAACCCTCATGCTCTACAATCTCAGGTACTGGATTTGTTTTTCAGAAAAATCATGTTTATTCTTATTCAAAATTTTGTTTCCCATAATAGTAAGCTGCAGTGCTAGAAGGAAAACTGGTCCTTACAGCAGTGATGGTTGGGAAAAGGACTGGATTTAAATAGATATTAGGAAAAAAACCTAATGGTAAGAATCTGAATTACTGGGACAGGTCTGCCCAGGAAATTGGTGTAATTTCTATCCCTGAACATGAGAGTGGATAGATAAAAGTTTTGAGGCACTGAAAAATTTAGGGCTGGTCCTGTCCTAGGATGGGAGTGTTGCATTACATGATGTCTTCAGGTTTATGATTCTATGATCGCTATCTCATGCAACATAACTCTCAGTTGTACTAATTTTCACTGAAAAAAATGTGTATCTGAAAGATTTACTTTGTTTGGAATAGCTTAGCAAAGACTCCTCTGTTAAAATCATGGCAGCCTTTGCTTGTTGAGGCTTCCTCTTGGCCTTCCAGAGCCCTTTTGCACAAAGGTTGGGAGATGCTGGGTAGTGTCTGTATCCTGGAATTGCTGTTGGGATTTCAACTCAAAAAGAGTGGTTTATTTTGCATACTGAAATGAATAGGGTGTTCCCACTTCCCTTATTCTTCCTACTTGAAAGGTTAAATATGCGTGGGAGAGGCATGCAGAGGAAGAACTGATGATGTGAGGAGTACAAGATAGGACTACTGGAAACGATGGTTCCAG
The DNA here is from genome assembly GCA_035221455.1 of Xenops minutus. Classification (NCBI taxonomy): domain Eukaryota; kingdom Metazoa; phylum Chordata; class Aves; order Passeriformes; family Furnariidae; genus Xenops; species Xenops minutus. The sequence goes on along the minus strand of JAWWEE010000069.1, from coordinate 2,585,175 downwards.
TAGATGAGACCACTCAGATAATAAAAATGTGAGTCAGCTCTCACTCATGTGCTAACATGGTAAAAGTAAAATTTTCTCTGACCAACTGTTTTAAAATTTTCTGCATAAACACAATGATGCATCAGGATATGTCTAAAAATAGTTTCTCCTCCCCTGGCGGATATATCCACAAACCCTGCACAAAACCACTTGTGCTTCTCAAACACAACTACTGTGCTGTGAAGCTGTGGGGGAGTGAATGGGTTTGGTTAAGAGGCATTTCAATCAAACTTTAGTTAAAGATGAGGAAAAAACAATGTATAGAATGCCTGCTCCAGAAGGGAAGGAAGGAGCTTCCTATGATGCTATGGCTCCTTGTTTTGTTTAGTCTTGTGCTGTTCACTGGTATGATTAATTCTCTGAGCTTCTCCTGGTTTTTTTGCCACTTGCTGGAAGTGCTGGCTTCCTCTCAGCACTGCTATTTGCTTTCCCAAGAAGTCTTAAAAGTGCCCCTCACCTGAGCTGGGTAGTCTTATTCCAAAATTGAATTCAGGTAAATCAGCACATGGCAAAGCAGGTCAGGAGACCTGTTAGTTTGTGGTCAGCTCTGGTGGGAGCTGGCTGAAAGGGGACTGACAGATAATGTTTAAATGTGATGTAAGGAAAGGGGTGTTACACAGGAAACAAGCCCATTTTTACATATCTGCTTTTGCTTCTTGGAAATCAGCTTGTAAACCTGTATTGATCTGCTATTGATCTGCTATTGATCTATTATATTGATCTGTTGCTCTTTAGTTCTTGAGAGAGGGGATGTTCTGACTGTCCCCTTTCTGTTGTGCCTTGTCGGAGGGCACGTCTGTGACAGGTCTGGAACGAGGTTGGGGAGGATGGAATAGGGCAGCTTTGAGGTTTGTCATAGTGTGGAACCTGCTGTCTTTGAACCACTGAAGACAGTGACTGAGGACTGTCAGGGTGGCAAAATCATGGAATCACAGAATGGTTTGGGTTGGAAAGGACCTTAAAGCTAAGCCAGTTCCACCCCTGCCATGGGGAGAATCTCCTTCCACTAGCCCAGGTTGCTCCAAGCCCTGTCCAGCCTGGCCTTGGACACTTCCAGGGATGGGGCAGCCACAGCTTCTCTGGGCACCCTGTGGCAGGACCTCCCCACCCTCACAATAAAGAATATGTCTGGATGATGATCTTAGAGGGCTTTTCCAACCTTACCAATTCTGTGGTTCTAATTTGGCCTTGGTGTGAGCATGCTGGCTCATGGGGAGACCCATCCTTGGGAGGGAACTGGAAAAATGACCAGGGGGACACTCTGGCCCTGCCATAATTTATTCCCATGGGGACTGACCTGTCTGGGGGTCCCGGTGGCCAGTGCTGATGGCTCTGCCTGTGCCTCCTGCCCGCAGGAGGAGATGACCAGCGCTCTGGCCACCATGAGAGTGGACTACGAACAAATCAAGATCAAGAAAATCGAAGATTCCTCAAACCCTTTGCTGATGAAGAGGAGGAAGAAAGCCAACCCCACCGAGCCTGCCGCGCTCCCCCACTGAGGGTGCCCCGCGCCCACCGGCCCTTGAGAAAGCAATAACTATATATATATTTTTTAAGAAAAACAAAAAAAAGACGAAACAGACTGTTATATCAAGCGCATGGAATTCAGACATTTATACCAGACTAGTTATTTTTAGCTACTCACCTGTGTTTCTGACCTTTCTGGAGCAGGTGGTAAGATCCCCACCAGATCCACACCTGTGGCTGGGGATTTTGTCCTGTAGGTGAACGTCGCCAATAATTGAATTTTTATTTTTCTTCGTGAAACGGTTTTGATTTATATTTCTTTTTCCTTCCTTCCAAAGACACGGAAACTCCTGTGGTGACCTTTTTAGGGTGTATAACGTATAAATATTTTTTAAAAACTACTGTAGAGCTGAAAGCCAGGCAGCGTGTTCCCTGTGTGGATGCTGGCTAGAGATGGGCTCCAGGCTTGGGAGCGGGTCGGGGGGACAGGGAAGGAGAGCTGCCTTCCCCCCCATCCTGCTTTACATGGCAGGGCTGCCTTGGGGGCTCCCTGTGGCCACCGTGCTGCTTCACTGGCCACGAAACTGCTGCTTTTAAAGCACAGTAGCCAAAAGCAGCCCCCCCCCTGTCCCTGACCTGGAAGCCTGGACTCTGCCCGGCGGCAGCGCCGTCCGTGTGGTCTGTCTGTGCGTGGGGTGTGTGTCGTGTCCGTGGGCTCGTGGCTGCCCTGCCGTGGCCACCACAGTCTGTACCTGTGCCTGGAATCCAGTTCTGACCTCAGGGGTGGGCAGGGGGGCGAGCAGGAGGCCAGTGCCCCCCGTATCCCCCTGCTCTGCAGGGACCTGGGGAAAAGATGTGTCCCTGCCACCTCTGCCTGATCCCACAGCCCCTGGCTCCCTGGGCATGCTGTCCTGGGGGGTCCCTGGGGACAAAAGGGTGGGAAGGGGTGGAGGTGGCACAGGGCTGTATCTTGAGCCAGGATGGCAGCACTGACCCCTCCCTGGCCGGAGCTGGGGGTCCTGCTGCCCCCCCAGCATGGCTCCTGCTGGGAGCAGGAGGGCTGCTCTGAACTCTTTAGTCCATGAATGATTATTATTATTATTTGTCACGATGTTTCACTTCGTTAAATGTGTTCGAATGGGCAAAAATGATTTTTTAAGGCAATGTTTAGTTTTTAGGTGATCTTTTAGACACTGTATGGAACTTCAATTTGTTTTAAAAACCGGTTTTTATCCCCCTTTTTTTTTTAATTATTTTTGTCTCTTGGCTTATACTAATCTTCCCAGTCTGCTCTTCAGTCCTTTGGATTAAAGACACTTAAAGCGTCACCCAGTCTCTCCTCCTTGCTTGTGTGGCTGTGAAGAACCCCCCCAGCCCTCCAGGCTGTGCAGCCTCTCTCCCAATGTCCCAAAATCGCTGGTTTTCCCACCAAAGAGCCTGACCTCCCCATGATGTTCCCTGGTGACACACCATCCCCTGTGGAATCCCTTTGCCTGGGCGCAGTCGCTCGAGCTCTCGTGGCTGTGTCTGTCCTGGCTGCTGCAGACAGAGTTTCCTCCCCAGCACCTCCTGGGCTGGGGTTTTGGGGACGTGGGGTGTGGGATGTGGGACACGTGGGACGTGGGATGTGGGACACGTGGCCGTGGGTGCTGCGCCTGGGTACCGGCAGGGGACACTGCGCATCCTGTGTCGTGGGTGCTGGGGCACACGTGGCCCTGGGGACTGGGGCTGCCACCGGTGTCCCCACTGTCACCTCTTCTGGGGTTTGGGGGCTGTGGGATTGCTGGGAGCTGCTCGTGCCAGTGCTGGCTGCAGGAGGGGAGGAAGTGACCTCCTCATCCTCCTGCTTGTGCTGGGGAGGAAGCAGGATGGTCCTCCCACAGCTCCTGAGCATCCCTGCCCCATTTACAGTAATGTGGAGTGAGAGGGCAAGGGAGAATGGCTTTAAACTGGCAGAGAAGAGGTTTAGATTGGATATTGGGAATAAATTCTTCCTTGTGAGAGTGGGCCCTGGCACAGGTTGCCCAGAGAAGCTGTGGCTGCCCCATCCCTGGAAATATCCAAGGCCAGGTTGGACACGGCTTGGAACAACCTGGGCTAGTGGAAGGTGTCCCTGCCCATGGCAGGGGGTGGGATGGGATGAGCTTTGATTCAAAAACCCATCCCAAAAACCCAAACCCATCTTTGATTCTAAGCAGCAGAGGTGCTGCTGGGGCGAGCAGGTACAGACATAGGGGGTCAAACCCACAGAGCTGCTGCGAGGTGGGATCTGGAGCTTCAGAGACCTCCTCCAACCTCCTTAGTGAAAGCCAAGCTGGGAGGAGTGATGTCCTCAGCTGGCAGGTTCCAAACCAGTGAGCCCAGAGCCCGGCAGTGAATCACGCCTGCGTGCACCGTGCCCTTTGCTCCGCCAGAGAGGAAACGTGGCCGCCACAAACACGTCCAGAGCTCAGAGGTGTGAAGCACAGGCAGGATTTTCCACCCCACAGCAGCCACAGGGTCTCGTGGGGCTTGCGCAGGTTCAACGTTTTGGAAAAACAAAGGTTTCCTAAACAAACGTAATCCCGGTAATGAGCCCTGAGGTTCAGGTTTCCTTTATTACTGAGATGCTGTTCTGGAAATTATGGTGCTCACTGACACAAATCTCGACTCCAGAGCGGAAGATTTGTGGCTTGAAGTGTTTGCTGTCTGTGTTTGGGGAGGGAAGAGCAGAGTAGAACGAGAACCAGTGACCATCCAGCTGTGGGATTGTTCCCTGGGCTGATTCCCCATCCATGCCCCCATTGTGGCATTGATATTAAAGCCAGCAGGTCTCCCAGGGTGGTCCTGCAGCTCCCAGGGCTCTCCTGAACATCCCAACTCCTGGAGAGGAAGGGGTACACATGGTGTCACCCCCTCCATGCTCCACTTTTCCTCCCTCCCCAACAGAAATCTCCCTTTTGGAGGGGCCATGCACTCACTGCAGCACTCAGACTCTCTCTTTCTGTCACTGCTTTCAGTGCCTGGTCTGTTTTCTGTAAAGCTGTTGATACTAAAAGGAATAGCTGGGGCAGTGTGGGTGTCGGGTGAGAACGGGCTTACTCATGCAGGGTGAGATTTTGTTGCTTTGGCTTTGAAAGCAAAATTTTGGGGCAGATTTGTTCACAAGGCACTGTAAATAAATCGTCTGGAGAACTGCAGAGAGGGCCAGGGGAATGCTGGGGGGTTGTGTGCTCCTGGGATCAGGTAAGGATGGAAAAAACAGCAGGAAGGAATGTGGTTTTTGGGGGAGATGAGGTTGCTGCACATCATGGCAGGTGGGTTGGAACTAGCTGAGCTTTAAGGTCCCTTCCAACCCAAACCATTCTGGGATTTCTATCACCCTTGGGAAGAACACTCCGAGGGGAGCTAGGATATTAAATCCTTGATTAAGGTGCTGGTCTGGGATCTCTGGGAGATGATGGCCATGGCTCTTTGCAGGAGTCAGCAGTGGTGGCAGCAGGGTGCAGAAACCTGGGGACGTGTGACCTGCTGACTCCAAAGGAATATGTGAAAGATTCACTACAACATTTCTAATTTTTAGCAGTCAGTAGGAAAACAACCCTTTTCTCCTCAGCTCACCATCTTTATTTTTAGCAGCAAACTTCCTGCTGAGGAAAAAAAAAATATATTTTTCTTGCTATTGAGGCGATTTTGATCAAAAGTCTGGCCCTGCTCCAGGTAGATCACTGGTGTGTGCTGCTACCAGAGAGATGAATCATGAAGGTCTCTGTTCTTAGTCTGTCAACACAAGAAGTAGCTGCTCCTCTTGCAAGGATGGAGGTGAAGCCCAGAGAGATGATAGCCTGGCATCTCTCCTTCCTCCAGAGGTGGTTTGCTGTGCTGCCATGGTGTTGATCAACTCTGGACAGCCCCGAGAGGACAAAACGTCCCGTGGCCTGTGTGGATGTGCAGGATGGGAAGGCACGTTGTGCAATGGCACTAGAAAAGCACTTGGTTGCTGTTTCACTTGTGGCCCTTGCTTTCTAATTATGAGGATTATTTACTATTTACTGTATTTTTTTTACTATTGAGAGTAGCTGTTTTTCTGTGCCTGGGCTCTCAGGACTTGCAGAGCTGCTCTAAATCTAATGGCAGCCATTAGATTAGCCATCTGTTGCCTTCTGGTGGCCAAGGAGGCTTTGACTTGGTACCCTGGGTACAGCTGCTGGCAAGATGGACAATTTAAACCACCAAAAATTCTTATGTAAAATCAGATGATGGTTGTATTTTTCTAAGAAATAGGATCAAGCACACCAGGGGACTGTCAGGAGTTCCAGTTGCAAAGCTTGGGATGAGCGTGGCTAAATTTCTTAAGGCTCAAAACCACTGGATTTATAAAAGGTATGTTGGCATGAGGCTTGCTCAAACCTGGGGTTGGAGGCATCCCACTGGGGGCTGTCTGGAAAACGACAGGTAGTGATGGGTGGTAATGGAAACCTGGCTGTAAAAATAAAGGAACAAGATGTGCTTTCTGCTAACAAATAGGTTCTCTCCAGAAATTGTCCCATTAGGTTAAAAGAGGCCCCCAGGAATCTGGCTCTAGACTTTTGCAGCACCTTTTCTGGATGGGAAAGGCAAAGCTCTTTGTCAGTGCTCTGAAAATCAGGGAGCTTTGGCAGAGCCAGCAGTGGGGGGCACGTTGTGGAGAGGGTGTGAGAGATGTGCCAGTCACAGAAGTTGGGCTCAGCATTGCAAGAGTGAGGAAACGAAGTTTCAGCTCAGGGAAAAGTAAACTTGGTGCTGCTGCCAGGAAAGGAACCTTGAAGTTCAGCTCTGGAGCAAAGGAGATGATTTTGTTGCTTCAGGGTGTGATGAAACGGTGGAGAGACCCTACCAAGAGCTGAAAGGCAACAGGTCACAAGGCAGAAAATGAGAACTGGCTTGGTTAAGCTGCCCAATTGCCATCCCTGTCCTGGGGTTGTCTCCCTACATTGTGGGCTGAAATTCCCATCTCCTCTCCCACTGTAAAGCCCAGGGCAGCACTCTGATTTAAACATCTGAAGATCTGGCACGGATGGGAATGTATTCAATTCCCTTCTCTCCTCTGCATCACCATCTAACAGCCCCAAGAGTGAGTCAGTGCCTCTGTACCGTTCAGAAATTAATAGATTGGTGGTTGGGGAGGGACTCAGAAATGTCACTGGATTTGTGCATCTCTTGTTGTCAGGCTGCTGCTTTGTCACCTTTCAGTATTTAAAGGAGCCTATAAGAAGGTGGGTACAAACTTTTCCAAAGGGCTTGTTGTGAGACCATGAGGGATAATGGCTTTAAATTAATATAGGATAGATTTAGACTAGATATGAGGAGGAAATTTTGTACACTGAGGGTGGTGAAACACTGGAACAGGGAGAGGTGGTGCCTGCCCCATCCCTGGCAACATACAAGGTTAAGCTGGACAAACCTCTGAGCAACCTGGCCTAGTGGAAGGGGTGGAAAGAGATTATTTTAGGGTCTCTTCCAACCCAACCCAGTCTGTGATTCCACGTTCACAAACCTCCCTGGGGCTATTTGGACACCAGGAGCCGAATGCCCCCCGAAGCCCCAGGATGTGCCAGGGGTGCCAGGGGTGCCAGGGCACCGTGATTTGATGCAGTGGGGTGAGCGAGCTGTGGCTGCTCCTGCGGGGTGCTGCTCCCCCAGCCTGCCTGGGCTCTGCATCGCTCGGGGAGCTCATCAGCCCTGAGTCATTGTGAAACTCCTGCTGGGGCAGCCAGGGCTCAGCTCCCGGGGGCTCGGCCGCCTGTGCGGCACGTGGGGAGCGGAGCTTCGCCGAAAACAGGCACCTTGCTGAGAACCCGCCGCTCCCAAAGGTCTCTGAAGCACCACACAACCCGCCTTTGCTGTCTGCGAGGGAGCTGTGCGGCTCTGCTTGTCCCATAGCCCCTTTCCTCGTGGTTTTTATGGTCAGAACAACTGTGGCAGCAGCAGGAATCGTGCAAGGCTCGTGGTGGGTTGGTGTGTCGGGGCTGAGACCCTTCCACGCCCTGCTCGTGTGTGTAACCCAGGGATGGGGAGCGTGGGGGACAGTCCTGGGGCTGCTCGACACTGCCTTCCCCTCCCTGTCCTGGGGCTGCTCCTGGAGAGGCAGGTGGGTGACTCCTGAAGCTCTGCACTGGGATGCTGGATGGACCCTTCCTGGTGGAGCAGGGTGGAAATGATGGGTACAGGGCTGGACCAACTGTGCTTGCTTCTTGTCAAGGGCTTCGTTTTTATGGGATGTATTAACCTACACCATTCTCCCACTTGTCTTGCCTTTTCCCATAGAGGAGTTTGTGACAGGAACCTGCAGAGCTCAGAGAGGGGTCAGGGCATGCTCTGCTGCACAGCCTTGGAGGAGAGAGGAAAGGTTGATGTCAGGGCAGCTGGTGAAATCCTTCCTCCTGAATAATTTGATCTGAGGCTTTAAAGCCTGCAGAAAAATGATGACTGGGCTTTTGCAGGGCACGAAGTGACAGATGAGCAGTTGTTTGGCTTCCTAGAGGAGCAAAGGCTGTTCCTGTGTAACCTGTAGCTTTGAGGGATCCCCACCTTGCAGCTCTGGGCTCTGTCCCCAGAGAAGGGCACAGGTAAGACAGTGAGCAAGTGATGTTGGTACCTGAAAGCAGGAGCACCCACCATCAGCCTCATGTGTGAGCCCTGTGGGAGCCCTGTCTGCCCCCTGCACCAATGCTGAGGCCAAAAAAGGCTCCTGGCAGTGCTGAGAGCAGGGCAGGGCAGTCCCAGCCCCTCCACGTGTGCCAGACCCCACAGGTGCCCATGAACTCCTCTCACCATGAGGCAGCTGGAGCTGCTGCTGCTCCAGCTTTTGTGTGAAGCCAGAGCACAGGTAAATGGGTGTCAGGCTCAGATTTCATTTGTTGAGACACTCAGAGTGAAGCCCCACGGGAGGGGTGAGATGTGCTGGTTCCTCAGGCTCAAAGGGCTGCTCAGAGCTGCTGTCCTGCCCTTTGGCTGCACCCCAGTGGGCCCATGGAATGGGAAATGGAGAGAAGCCTTTCCCAAAACCCAGGCCCCCGAGCACCAAAGGGGCAGCTGCAACACCTTGTGCCTGGCTTTAGAAATCCTGCGCCCTCCTGCCCCCAGGATTAGTCAGGCTCTTGCCACCCGAAATAAGAAAGTGGCAGCCTGCAGAGCCGGGGCTGTGTTGCTTCCCCTGCTCCCCTGGGTGATGTAAGTGCCCAGCTGGGGCTCACAGCCCTGTTTTTGCCGGTCCACCTGGCCTCTTTCATGACAAAAGCCCCAATTTTGGTCACGTGCTGCCAAAATCTAGGACGCAGAGGCAGGAGCTGAGTGGTGCAGCCAGTTGAAGCTAAAAAACAAGTGTTAACTGTAACCACAACAATATGCAGAAAGTTCTGAAAGCTTTTGCAGTTAAAAAAAAATAAAAAAAAATTAAAAAGGAGTTTGCTTGTTTTGATTTCACTCCTTTTGTGCTTAAGGCCCCTCTTGTCACCCAAAGATGTGTCCCTGGTCCTCGAGGAGGCTGAAAGGTTCTGGATGAGGTGCTCATCTGCTTTGTGCCAAAACCTTTTCCTGTTCCAAGAAAGTGCCCAGTGGGGTTTCACTCCTCAGTCCCAGCCCACGAGAGGAGGTGTCTGTGTGTCCTCCTGTGTTCAGGAGACACTTCCACCATGGTGTTCAGCTGGGGTCAGCTCCTCTGCCCTCCCCATGTTGGCCAACAGGAGATGACGAAGAAGCTTAATTACTTTCCTGCCTGCAAGTACATGCTGTCCAGCACTTGAGTGCTTATGGCTTTGAGGAAAATTTCCAAAGAGAAAAAGAAAAAGCAGAAGCAGCAGCTCCCCCAGGCAGTGGTTGCTCTCATGTGTTGCTGCTCTGCGTGTGTTCCTTATTTTAAGTGAAACTTTCTCGTGTCCTGGGAGCAGCTGATGCTCAGGCATTCCTGGAGTCCTCAGGAGTTTTTTCTCTGTGTGTTTGTGCACAAATTACAGCAATTGAACTAAAGCACTTGTGAAAGCACTTAATTTTTTCCCGTGCAAACACATTTGGATTTCTCTGGCTGGATGTTGCACCTTCCTACAAGCTGGAATTGTCTCTGATGGGAAAAAAAAGGGATGGAAGGAATGAGTGACCATCTGCACTGACAGTGCAGCTCTCAGGCACTTGGGGGGATTTTAGGGTGTCCTGTGCAGGGCTAGGAGTTGGACTGATGATCCTTGAGGGTCCCTTCCAACTCGGGATATTCCATGATTTTGTGAACCCCCTGTCCTGGGTGGCAGTGTGGTGACACAACCCCGGATTTTGGTGGCCACAATGGGTTGCCCCCATCCCAGTTTCTGTGCTGTGGAGCCCACTCAGGGCTCTCTGCCCCCAGCCAGGCTCTCAGCAACATTTGGCTTCAGCCTCAGATGGAGGGAGCATTGACTGGACTCCCAAAGGGTAGAATGAAAGTCAGGCAGGGGTTGTTGGTGTCATTGCAGGCAGTGGCACTGTCTGACTGGGTGTGCTGGGAGGCAGAAATGGGGTTTTTATGTACTATTGGCTGTGTTGTGATGTCTGGATTGGCCATGCTGTTCACAGCAGGTTTGTCTCTGGCTTAATGGTGATTCCCTGCTCTTCAAGAGCAGGGAACTGCAGGGCTGATAATCCTCCTTCTCTGTATCTAGACCAACTATATGACTCTTTTCCTCTAGGGTTTGCTATTTAAATGCCTTTCTTTTTTTTCCATTTATTTTTTTTAACACAAAAAAATGTCTTAACCACGTGCATCCTGCAGCAGACAGAAAGTTCTGCGGCACCAGCAGAGCCTGGTTGAGACACCGAATTTGGGCTGGGGGGAAGCTCATCCTTGTGTCAGCACAGGAGCAGCCAAGGTCAGGTGAATGACTCAGGCTCCCAGGCATCAGGGCTGCTGATCAGGCAGCGGGCTGTGCTCTCATGGGGGTGATACCCAGCAAGGAAACCATTTGCTTCTGAGGGATAAGAAAACCAGAAAACCACCGGCTTTGATCTAGGCGATGGTTTTGTGCTGTTACTGTAACACCCAGACCGACACTGAGATTGGCAGGAACTACCTCAGCACTAAGTGATGGGGGATAAGGGACATGCAGCAGCTTTTGGGGCTGCAGGAGAAGCAGAATGCTGAACACAAGAGGGGTGTGCAGGGGAGCACTGTCCTATGTTGGTTTGAAGAGGATGCTGTCCTTAATCGTGGTGAGAGAGCTTGCAGTTCAGGTGATCTTTAAGGTCCCTTCCAAACCACTCAGTGAATTCTGTGATTCTGTGCCTGGGGTCTCATCCTGCAGCTCATCCAGCACAGCAGAGCCAGGGCTGAACCCCATCCCAGTGCTCCAGCTCTGGGTTTGTCTCATCTCACCTACTGCTGCTTCAGCCAGCTGTGCCCAGAGCTCACTCTGTGATGCCATCACTCTGCTGCATTAAAAGACTGGGGTTTGTTGTGTTTCCCCACCTCAAACACTGATGTTTTGGGCATGTCTACGTTTAATACAGGTGTTGGGGCAGGGTGCAGCCTGGAGAGACATTGGGTGATGCTGGTGCTGGGATTGTGGCTGGAAGCAGCTGCCAGGAGTCCCCTGGATGGCTTGGACAGTGCCCTGAGCCTGCCAGCAATGCAGGGTGCCCTTTGGGGTTTTTGCCCTGTCTATTTAAGCAGTGCATCCTGGCAGGGATGGGCTGTTGTGGACAGGGCTGGTCCAGCAAGGGGAAAATGCTGCCTGGGGACACGGTCAGAAATGAATCACGGTGATTCCTCCTTCACTGGAAACGTCAGTTCTCCATGGGAAATGCTGCCTTAGGTTTCCCAGAGGGTTTCTGCTGGGATTTCCAGAACACCCTTCCGAAATGTTCTCGAACATGATACACATATTTAGTCAGAGATCTGTTTGTGTGCTTTTGCCCACCAGATCTGTGTCATGACACAAAAATCCCTGTGTTTTGGTGACAAATAGCACAGACATCTTTGCGTGTGGCTTGCCTGGAATCTAGCAGGGAATGTCCCCTGGCTCTGATCTGAGCCCTGCAGCATCTCTCTGTAGTCCTGCCAGCTTCCCAGCCCTGTTCCAGGGGGACTCAGCTGCCTCTCCCCACACTGACCCATGAGCAGGCAGCCATCCCAGCTGGAATGCTCACTTGCTCTGCCTACTTTTCCTTCTGAATCAAACGACTCCTGTAGCACCAGGTACCTGGAACCCTTTGCTCTCTGCACAGCACGAGGATTCCATCTGCTTCCTTCCTGTGGTTATTTAACCAGAGTGACTGAGCTTTACTGAGAAACTCCACAGCTGAGCTGATGTTGCTCTTTTCCACGGGCAGGGCACAGCACAGACACCAGTTTCAGTCTCAAAGGTCCTCAAGTTCCTGCTTTGAGCTGGTGACATGGGCTCTGAGAGCTGCTGCCTGCCTCCATATGGAAGAAAAGTTATATAAAAGGGATGAAAACAGGTGCAGAAGGGCTGGGGGAGCGTGAGGAGCAGATCTGCCTGCTGGAGTGGAACTTCAAGCAATGAAGTAAGTGCAGGGTTGGCTGAGAACACAAATAATCTCTTGGGGCAAAGTCAGCGATTCCACTGACCCACATCAGACCGGAGTCTGGGCAGAAACAGACTTAGAAGTTGTGGTATCAAGTGAAAAATTCTCGTTTCTAACCCAGTGAGGAAGCAAATTTCCTGTCAAGAACACCTGGAGTCTGCTGGACCTGCAAGTGAAGGGCTGAGAGCAGTGAAAATGAAAGAGGCTCGAAAGTGAAAGAGCAATGTGAGCCACCAGGTACCTGCCAGCAGCCACCAGGGCTGGGCTCTGGGGCACCTGCACTCTGGAGATGCTTATTCTGCTTCAATTCCGGGTTTATTAATAGCAGAGCTGTAAATTCCCACCTGCATGCCCACCTGGTTTATTCAGGATGCACATGGGGATCCACCTGCAGAGGTCCCTCACCCCCACACTGGGAAAAGAAGCAGTTCTGTTGTTGATTAGGCCAGTTTTTATCTGGCACCTGCTATCTGATCTAGGATCAAGTCTCATCCTGGCTGAGAAGAAACCTGAAGTCGAAAACACCCCAGCAGATAAACAGAGGCAGCAGTGCTCTCTCCTGTGAACCAGGGGAAGGGATGTGAAAGCCCTCGTGATTGTCAATGACATCTGGCACGGAACCAAGTTATTTAACTTTAAAAGCTGCTCTGAAAAGGGCAATGCCTGAAACAGTTGCTAATTAGAGGCTGGAGAGACCCATAGAGTACCTTGGGGCTGGTGTTTCTCTGCTGTAGGAAATCACTGACAAGTATTTTGTCAGAAATTTGCTTTTAAATGTGAGGACCTCAGGTCTTCTCACTTCCCTGCTCATTAACACACTCTATTCCTCCTCGGTGGTCCTTCCCACCTGGATCTGTGCCCGCTGGGCTCTTTCCCAGCCCAGTGACACTGGGCACAGAATTTGGGCACTGCTGCTGATCTACAGCCCTGTGAGCAGCTTGCAAGAACACAACAGAGGCTCGATTCATTGGGAGGTCTTTATTAGCAAAAATAAAAGATTTCTGTTCATACAGATAAATAGGCAAGGGTTTACACAGTGACAGAAGCCCACCACCAGCGTGACCCCCCCAGGAGTGGAGCTCTTGGAGTGGCTCTCACCACTTCTCCAGGGTTGTCCTTGCTTCTCCCACAGCATGGAAGTCAAGGTGTTTGGTGGAAAAACAAGTACAGAGCTTGATGTGTCCTGGTAAGAAGCTTAATTGGAGTTTGGCAGTGTTTGGCTCCCACGCTGCCCTTGAGCCCGTGCCCACCCCGCTGCTTTCAGCAGGAGGAGCAATGCATGGAGCAGCATTCCTGCCCTAATTCTGGGATAACCAGTTCCCAGGAGGGCAGGCTGCCAGCAGGGATGCCCTTCTGTCACCATCAATGTACACATAGAACACGTTCACTATAAATAGCCTCTCTTCAGCAAACAGTAAACTGGCAGTGTTTCATCATATTGGGGCTCTTTTACTTCTAAATATTAGAAGTAAAATCCTCTGGGTTGTGGCATTTTCCTCTGGCTCGGTGCCCTGTGGCACCTGCAGGGTCCCACAGGACACTGGGGTGAGGAGGAAGGGGGAGCCCTAAAATCAGCCACTTTTGGGGGCTCTGAAGCTGCTCCCACTGCAGCTCCTCCCCCTGCAGCACGTGGGGATTGGAAATCAAATCCCAATATTGCCAGTGCTGGAAGCAGGTTCCTGGATTTGAATGCAAATTACACAAGCCACCTTAAAATGGTGGGTAATTAAATATCCTCTAACTTGGAAAAGAAAATAGACAACAATAAACCAGTGAGTAAAACCCAGTGAAAGACTGGGGAATAGTAAGGTTAACATCTGAAAGTGCAGAGTGGCTGACCCAGCAGCTCTGGGAGGCAGATATTTAGCAATATTTAACTTAAGTTCTATTAGAACCAAACATTTCATTCATACTACTATTTTTTTTCTCTTTAATCTGGACTATCTATAGGCTGAAGTCTAGAGGTAGATTAATTGGACTGTTGCTGTGTTTATGGGAGTGCAGATCCTCCTCTTCATAAATGTAAAAACATCTGATTGCACAAACAAACAGAGAGATAGAACATAAGGAGAATGTAATTTGCTTAAAATTAACCTTTGTGGATCTCAGAGCTGCAATTCCTTCTGACCAGGAGTGGAATTTCACTCGGGATAAGCTCTGCTCATTGTCTGCTCTCCAGAAAAATGCTATTTTGGGTGTTTTTGAAGCTATGAATAAAAAAACACTACGAGAAACTATTAAAATATTGAACAATAAATAGTACAAGCTCATGCTTTTCTTCAAAACATATTGTAAACATAAAAACTGAGGTATAAAAAGTAATAAATATTAAATTCTAAAAAAATAACTTTTAAATTCAATAGTGGACTGGAAGTTATTGACCTGCAACTCTTGCCTTGAGCCCTGAAATACCCTGAGCTCTTGCAGCCTGAAGAGATTTCTGGGCCAAAAGTAGAATTTGGTGTGAAAAAGGGGTGCTCTCATTTCCTCCTCTTCATCATCAAGTATTTTTCGATGTAGTTGATGAAAATGTCAAACTCTCCCATGGCCTTGTAGATCCCATTCTGGTTCATCTGCAGGAGAAATCCCAGGGTGTTCAGTCTGCCTGTGCCGAGGGATGTGATGTCCAAGCCCTGCACAAATTCTCCTTCCCCCCACATCTGCCTCCTCTCTGCCCAGTTCCCGGGGGGAACCCACCAGCTGCTCCTTCCAGCATCACTGTGGATTCCTCTGCCTTAGGTATTTATGGAATTAAAGACTTTTTGGGTTCTATTCTGCATCCTAGGCTGAGGCTTTCAGTAAGATCTGTCTTGCTGGAACAGCACAGCCCCACAAGCAGGACCTTACCTTGTTGAAGGTCTCCTTAACCTGTTTCATGCTCTTGCTCCTCTCCTCACACGTGAAGAATCTGTGCTGCAAAGGGACCAGAGCAGCGACTTCAGCCCCAGGGCTTTCCTCCCCTCCTCCTGCCCCTCCTCACTGGCTCTCCCCACCTTCCCCTACCCCCGGTGTGGCCACGGGGCAGCAATTACAGCTGTTTGGCAGCAATTACAGCTGTTTGGCAGCAATTACAGCTGTTTGGCAGCAATTACAGCTGTTCCGCATCGTGCCCTGGTGAAAGGAGCCCGGTGTGACCCCAGCCTGGACCCCCTTAGCCTGTGCCCCATCCCTGTGCCCTTTGCTGCCAGTCCCTGGAGAGGTGATCTCTGCCCAGGGCAGGATTTATCCCACCTGGCTCAGGTCATGGCTGCACCAGGTGGGATTTTGGAAAGCATCATCACAGACCCGGCAGCTCCAGCATGCAGTAAAGGATAGACCCTCCACCACCCTCTCCTTGTCTGTTGTGCAGGGCTGGCTGCAAGTGGTGCTGCTGAGCAGAGCCTCTGCATCATCATTATTTAACTACTGCAAGCCTGGTGAGCAGAAATCCCATCCCTATGCACTCTGCCATCTCCTGCCTGCCTGGAGCCCTGCTCCTCCACACCATCCCACCACCACACACCTACCCCTGCCCCTGGGGTCACCCAGCACCCACTGCCCACCCTGCTGCTGCCCTGGCACTGTCCCTGTGCCCCTGAGCCCCACTCACACAGCGCCTCATCATCGTCCTCAGGCTCAGCAGAAGGTTGCCCAGGTCGCCCATGCTCTGCTGGTGGTGTGTGCTGGTCCTCATGGCTCTGGGCAGCACCTCCTCCATGTAGAACCCCATCATCTCCGACACAGACTGGCAGCCCAAGCTCCCCTGGGGGCGAGAAGAGGGAACCAGGTTGGGGATGGGGGTGTTTTTGGAAATCAAAGTGGTGCTGGTGGTCAGGGAACTGTGTCAGCCCTGCCACAGGCACACGTGTCCCTGCTGGGCTGCAGGGCTGTCCTGCTGGGACATTAGGAAATGCCCCAGACTGCTTCCTCTCTTATGAAACGCTGGCTGAGGGATGGAGAAGGGTAAGGGACTGAGATGAGAGTTGTAATTCTTACCTTAAATTCATCCAGCAGGTCAGAGCTGAGCAACTGGATGCTGAGGTCATCATCTTTCGATTGCTGTGGGATGCAAAGGAAACGTGAGATTTTTTTTAGGCAAGTAATCAACCCTCTTTTCACTTTGCCTTATCAAATGATCCTTTTCTTGTTTGCATTTATGCAAAGAGCACCCAGGCATGCAGAGCAGAGTGGCACCAGGTACAGGAGCCACCAGTTCTCTGGTCCCTAATCTTGCAGCACAACCACCGTTAGGTCAGGAGAGAGAGAAAATGAAATCACAATCTTCAGTGATATTGGTTTTGTTGATGTGAAACTCCTCTCACTGCTGCCAGCACCGTGGGCTCCTTTCAGCTGCACGGGGTGTTATCTGAGAGTGCTGCTGGCACTGCAATGCTCCTCTGAGAGGTGTCAGAGCCGTGGCAGCCCCTGGAAGCCACATAATCCTGTCTGACAGCTCAGGAGCATTGGAGCCCCTGGGTTTTGTTACCTCTGTAAGTCTCCAGCTGGTGGGGAAAAGGGGGGTTTGTTCTCATGGTGCCTCTGTTGCACCAGCAGCTCTGAAAGACCAAATAGCTGCAGTGGGGTGGGCTTGCACCACCTAAAGAATGACCCCGTGGCACCAAGGGACTTAAAAGCTGCCCCAAGAGGTTAAAAATGCTCCTTTTCAACATTATCTGGGAGATTTGCAGCAAGATTTACATCTACAGTCTTACCTGCATTCGTTTGATAATAAATACAAGCCATGACATTAGTTTGAGATTGAATCTGGGGAATTATCTTGTTTTATGGCTAAAACACAGTGACATTAACTAAAACAGCAGCAGAGATCTGACCAGCCATTTCTATCAGTACTGGTGCCAGGGCAGATGCTCCAAGTGCATCTTGTGCTGTTTCCTCAGCACCCCCGAGGCTCCTGTTAGTTGTGAGGCAAAGCAGAGACCTTGTACAGACACCAAAGCAGGTGCTCAGAGCCTCTCACTCATAAAGCACCCTGTGCATGTTTTTGTGGCTCTTTCAGAGCAAAAGTCTGCAGCAGAAGATTTCCCTTCTCGCCAAACATCGAGGAGAGGCTGGACCTTGCTGCTCTGAAGGAAGGACAATTTCCTTCCTATTAACTCAGTGATTAATTTGGTTTGCAGCTTTTAGAGGGAAGCCTGGCTAGCAAGGTTCACAAAGCTTCATTATGAAATCTCCAGTTCATTGTACCTAAAACTAGGAAGAAAACCCTTGAGTGCTGCCTCTCTGCAGGCAATGAAACTGAACTTGTCACCCATAACGCAACAGGCGCTAAATAATTTCTGCAGGGAGGAAGCTCTTCCCCCTCCTCCAAATCACTGAACTCTGCAAAAGAGAAAGACAAAGAAACCAGCGGGCTTATACTTACAAAATAATCCTTAATTTCCTCGAACTTGACTCTCAGCTCTCTGAGCTTGGCAGGCAGGAGCTGGGGGAAGTGGAGGCAGGAGGGCTCGCAGCGGGTGCCGGCAGGCAGGAGCAGCAGCAGCAGGATGGGCATGGCTTTGCAGCTGGAGCAGGTTCCCATGCTGGGCAAATGGGCTGCTTCCCTCTTGGTCCAGCTCCTGGATGGATTTCACAGGAGGGGACAAAGCAGATCTGCAATTTTCACCTTGATGGAGCCCCTCATTTATAGTCTCAAAAAATCGCTCCATTTCCTCTCCCCCGTTTCCTGACGGCAATATTGGGGTTTTAAGTCATTCATTAAACCCAAATGTCACTTGAGTTTCCCGTCAACTTGGGTTTCCTGTTCTTGACCTCCCTCCTCTCCTCACACCCCATCAATTCTTTTGTGCTTAGACTCTGCATTTTTTTTTTTTTTTCATTACTCGTTTCTTGTAAATTTAAATGTAGCCGAAGAGGAAAGTTACAGACACACGAAGAAGCCAAGGTGCTGTGTGAGGTTAATTTCTTATTCCCACAGTTATTTTTATATTTAGATGAATAGCCTATTCTTAGGGTGAAAAAAGTGTGTTGCTACTTTTACACCTCTGTACCAAACCTGCAGCATCATCATTCAGCAACTTTGCTTTTTATGTGTACAAATACACTGTCTCCTTTTTTGGCATTCTAATGCTAATCTCAAAATACACATAATCATCTGAAATCTTCATTTTTAATTAATTTTGGGTTGGTTTTTTCCCTCCCCCAGTTCATGTGCCTGTGTGCTGAAGCCAGTGTGAGTTTTCCCTGCTCAGCCAGCTCGAAGGCTGTGCTCCCAGTTTTTGGCTGGTGGCGTGTCTGGATGCTAATGGGATCAGGTGCAGGATATGTGGGGCTGCTGTGGCAGAGCCCAGCCATGGATGTGTCACCACTCAGGTCCCTTGGAGGTCCCCCAGAGCAGCAGAGTTTGTGCCCCAATTTTAACACTGGTCTGTGGTGTTCAAGTGCAGAGGCAGGTAATGAATACTCGTGTTTCAGGCTTTTAAATTTTGTTTCCTAGAAATGGACAGAAGCCCCATCCAAGCAACCCCGTGCTGGCTGTAAAGACTGTGTGTCCTGTTTTAACTGGGACTTGTTGTCCCAGCTCTGATAAAATTGCCTCTTTGCAGAGGAGATAATTCCTCTGACGTCTCCTCGTTTTCCGCTTCCCTCTCTTTCTATATCAATTAGTCCACACACTCCTATTTCCTTGTGATAAAGATTTCACTTATTAATTCGGGAATCTGCTATCCAAGAAAGTGAAAGGGGAGATAAATTTGGCTTTTTTGAAACCAGAGAGTTTTCTTTGAAATCCCTCCTGTTATTTGGAAATAGTTCATTCTTCCCATCTGGGGACAAATCTCTTAAATTCTCATCCTCTTCATCACGCTGGACTTCTTTCAGGCTGAGTTTGCAAACCTCTGTGAAGGAATTTATTGCAAAAGAAAAAAACCAAAAACAAAGTATTCTTTGCTCTTGCATACTGAGATTTTTTCATTTTATTTTAGGAGAAAAAGAGAGGAATGTTTGGCATGCATATGTGTAAGAGCAAGGGGATGAAGCATCAGTAACTGGAGGGTTTGTGGGGTTTAGGTTTGTGGGGTTTAGTGCTGTGATTTGTTTTCCTCTGGCTGCTGGTGCCTCTCCCAGAGGTGCTGGGGAAGAGACCTGGGGAATCACTGCAGGCACACTGTGCCTGTGAATCACGGCGTGTCATGTTTTTGGTGACCCATTTTTCTTCCCCTGCTCTAACTCAGCCATGTGGTTTCTGCCCTTGACTGTCAGCAGAAGCATCAGAAAGGAGAAAGGGCAGAAGGTTCAGACTAAACCGAGTGGTTTTAAGCTCAGTTTCCACTGACAGGATCCCACCTTTCCCTGGGCTGAATTTTTTTGGGGAAAATTTTTGCTTCTTTTGCATTAACTTGAAACTGCCAGGGGTCAATAGATCTTCAGTGGCAAGGTCTGGACAGCTCCTTAAGCTTCATGAGGGCATCAGAGCTGATGTATAGAGTTGGTGGGTGTGATGCTGGCAGGAGCCAGCGTGCTGGACCAGGTCCTGGAGCTGAACTGTCTCCCTTGGGTGAAAGATGCAGCCCCAGGCACTTCCCTGCAAATTATAAATTCTAAACCTCTTGGCTCCCTCCCTGGTTCACCACACAATGTCTCAATTAAAAAGTGTTGAACTACTTAAACATTCAGGATGTAAGCATGAGGAAACAAACATGTAAACAGAATCTGACTTAAGTCTCATATTACAACCTGTCCATTCTAGAATAAAATTCTAATCTTCCACAGTGAAAAAATCATTAATGTGTGAGTTCTACCATGTCAAGGTGTTGGCAAACTTCAGTCTCCCAGTTCAGTTTATTCACAACAACAGCTTGGACTGGTCCCCTGCAGCAGAGTGGGCATTTGGCTGTAGGTTTGGGTGCTGGTGTTTTTATGGGATGCAAAGCAAAGGGACCTTTGGAACGTCCCCTGGCATCAGCAGGAGCTGGTGCAGCAGCACCAGAAGCTTCCTTCAACCCTGCTAAGGAGCTGAGCCCTCATTTCCAAGCTTCTCTTACTTTGAGTAATTTGTGGGTCTCCATGAAGTCATTTGTTTGACACTCGGAGCGTGCCCAGCACTCTCAGCCTTGTGCAATTCCCTCCTCCCTGTTTTGGAACCCGGTTTGTATTTTCTGCTTGGCACCAGCGTAAGCCAGATGTGTCCATTCCACAAAGGAAACTCTGGCCTCTGCAGGGTGATTCTCTGCTGTGTTTACCTGTGTTTCCTTCGCCACGTCAGAGATCTTGACGGTGCAGTTTCGTTCTGACTCACTCCCTGCTTACTGCTGTGGAAAGGCATTGACTCTGCATTACTACAACGTGGTTCATGAATGAATTAAGCACCTTTTCCTAAAGAGTGTCCGGGGCATGTGGGTGTATTTCTAAACTTTTAGGAAACAGCTTTCATCTTTGCCAAGAAGATCATTTCAGGAAGGAAAATGTGTTACTCAAAAGCCATTCATGCACTTCTACCCACCTCCCACAAACTTCTGAGTGGCAGGTTCGCAGGAAACAGCAGGGCAGCAGAATGCTGTTTCTGCACTAAAACAGAGGCCTTTGGGGCAAATACTTGCCCCCACAGTGTGGCACGAGGAAAGGTTTGCCCTGGACATGGTCCTGGGCACCCTGAACTGGCTGAGGCTGCACTGCTGGGGCTCGGGACTGCAGGTCCCCAAGGTCCTCTGGAGCAGGGTGGCACCTCACCCTGCTTATTCGAGGGGCTTTTCTTATGGTGGCAAGTTTTAACATTTTTTGTGCCTTCTTGGTCTCTCTCATTGCTTCTGGACAGAGGGACATTGTGTATCGCCATCCCTGGGGGTGTCTCTCCACCCCTGGAGGTGTTTAAGGAATGACTGGACGGGGCTCTGGTCTGGTTGATACAGTGGGGGATCAGTCACAGGTTGGACTCAACAGTTTCAAAGGTCTTTTCCAACCTAAATGATCCTGTTATTTTCTGCACTATCTATTCTAGACCTAACTTGGAGGGTCCCCTGGATTTCCAGGCCGTCATAGTGGTGTACATCTTTATTTCCTTTTCAAAAATTCCCCATTTCTCATCCCTTCAGATGTCCAGATCTGCAGCCAGTGACGCTCTGGGGGAAGTAGAGCCTTGGTGGCCTCTCATTCACCTTGTGCAAGAACAGTTTTGAAGTGATGGCATTTTCTCTCAGCAGCCCCATTGCCAGTGACTAACAGTTCCTGATGAAGCATCAAGTCGATTTCTTTGGTTTTTTCAAGCATTTTTTTTGTGCTGGCAAGGCTTGACGTTGGATATTTCACATCTGGAAACCTGCTTTCTAGCACCCTTGTTGGAATTTACAGTGTGACTCATGCTGATCTCAACAGGTAAATCCCAAATTACTCCTTGGAAATTTAACCCACGTCACTGGTTTATCTTGTAATATTTAAGTGTCCAAAACCAAGTTATTAATCATGAATTGAAGATGCTATTGGGACTCTAATGTGCCTTCTAATGTGACATAAGGAGAGCTTTACATAAGAAATTTTTAGTAATTCCAGAACTTCCATAAAGCTGGAATTGTCCCGTGAAAGAATCAGGTGATGGGCACTTGCTCCCATCTGTAGATTCACTACTTTGGTGATTAACTGCACTGAGAAATATTTGCACTTTTTTAACTGCATGCATCAAACTCCCAATATTTGGAATTCTGTAGCAGCCTAAGGCAGAGATTGAGTAACATCCCCTTTCATACCCCACTGTGGGATTGCAGTGTGACCTCTGCCAGCCTACATGAGCAAGCTGTGCTTTATTCCCAATTTTACACATATTTTTCCATCTCAAGCCACTCTGTGAGGGTGTGCAGAGTGGTGGGTGAGGTCAGTGCTGCTGAAAGACCCTCTTGCCCCTGGCCTTCTGATGAGGCCACTGATGCAGTGTCAGGGCATCAGCCAGTGAATGATGCTCCATCATCCACATGGGGCTAGTTCTGCAAAGCAAACCGAGGAGTTATTATCTTTCATCTCTTTTGTTTTCCCTGAAATCAGGTGTTGACAGGAATTTTCTGAGTTTTTGTTGTGTCCTTAGGCAAAAACATGGGATCTCAGCACTGGGAGGAGTGGAAAGTGAGTGTTCTGGGCGAGCAGGGGGGATGGCCAAGGTTTTCTCATGTGACTTTGTTTGCAGGTAAGTTAAGTGTGTAAAAGCAAGCTAAAAACCCCAAACAAACAAAACCCCCTCTGAATTTATGATCCATTGCTCAAATATCACTTGCACTGCCTTTATTTGGAGCTTTCTACAGAAGCAATTTTGAGCAACTGCTGCCTTGAGCAGCTCATTGCACAAGTGCTGCTTTGATGAGTTTCTTTTCTCTAGTTTTGGTATTACTGGGGTGAGGGGAGGGGGTGTGTGTGATCTTATGGAGATCATTGACTTTGTCATGATTTAGCCTTGACACTCCGACCAAGGGCACAATCACAAACTATTTCTAGTGCTGAAGGGTCATAAGACAGAAACTGGCTATCACAGTTTGAGAAATCAGATAACGCAAACCCTCTGCTCGGAAGGGCAATGTGACCATGGGGTGGGTTAGGGAGCCAACCTCACTCACTGTCCACACCAGCATCAGGCCCTCGGCCCAGAGCCAACAACAGGCTGGGCAACTCATCCACTGGGGTTTTGGGGTGGTTTTTGGTCTGTGCAGTGCCAAGCAGCTCACGCTGTGGGTTTGGAAATCTGGGGCTTTCTTTGCCACCCCACCGAGTGCAGATAAGCACGTGCTGTGGATGGTGATGCTGCACGTGATGGTGGGTCATCCCTGCTGCTCAAGGGATGCTGCAGCACCCCCAGGGCTGCCAGGGGGTTTCCCACGTGCCCCCCACTGTCTTTCTGCTCCAAAATAATTGCTTTGATTATTTTTTAAAAAAGTGATCCCTCGGATATGCTTTTCAGAGGTTTCAGAGGCTTTAAAATATTTTGTTTATAATATTCTACCTCCCTGTGTTCAGATCTCCCTTCTGTTTTCTCTTTTCCCCTCTTTTTTTCCTTTTTTCACAAAGGGAGCTGGTGATCCAACCTGGCTGTTTGCCCTGCCAAATATTGTAATTACAGAGACCCAAAGAAATCATGGAATTGTAGAATGATTGGAAGGGACCTTAAAGATCATTTATTTCCAACCCCCCTGCCATGAGAGCTGAACTTGGGTTATGAAAGCAGTATAGTTCAGCCACTGAAAAGCTGTTCCTGACATCCTATTGCTCTCAGAGGCATGAGCTCTCCACAGGAGCTGGGGTGTCTGCTCAGCACTGGTATCCTTGAGTTTCTTCAGCAATTTGCCCAGGATTCATCTTTTTGTGGAAGTCTGAGGAAGATTTGCGTCATTAACAGGACCAGGCGCTCACGTTGTCTCTCTTTTTGTTTATTGCTTTCCCTGCTGCTTCTGTAACTAGGAAGTGGAAGATGAAGCTGAGTGGTGGAAAACCCCTCTCTTCAAAAATAGTGCTTAAAAATAAGAAGATTAAAAAGCAAAACAAAAAAAAAAGAAAGAAGAAATTAAAGTATCTGAAGTCAACTTCCTCTGCTGGCTGTCCCTGCCTGTCGGGGAAGGAGAGATGGGCTCTTCATCTCCTGCTCCTCAGGAGTGGCCAGCAGTGCATCTGCTGGAAATATAAAGTCAAATTTAGGTCTTGCAATGCTCCTGATTTATATTTATGACTAAAAGGAGTTGTGCAGCAAGGAAATGCACTGCCAGGGAGCAAGTCTTCAGTTTTCCAGAGATCAGAGGACACTGGTCAGCAGAAGGCTGAGCTGGTGCTCCTGGTGTGTGCCAGGATCAGGCAGAGCTTTATGGGGGAACTGGTAAGAGGATAAATTAACCTTGCCTTGTAGTATGATTTCCCAAAGATTTATGCTTAGAAGCAAACAGTGGCCAATTTTCCTGGTTTGTCTCATTTCCACAGGTTGTGTTATCAAGTAATGTAGGAATTAGAGGAGCCAGGTGGCTGTGAGGTGCCACCTTCTCTCTTCTTCCTCATCTCCAGAGCTCCCCAAATGCCTCTGTGTGGGCTCACGTGCCTCCAGCCCTAGTGAAACCAGCCTTGGCTCCTCAGGGTTGTGAAATCAAGACAGGCACCACTAACCCAGCCAAAAACCGAAACCCGGCCCCGAGCGCTGGGCTGAGCAGAGAATCCACAGCCGGTTTACTGAAACACGAGTTTCAGTTTTGGTGAAAGCTAAATCTACGACAGCTCTGACTGGCTATTGGGGTGATTCATTTGCTCCCCAGAGAATTCAAAAATGGAGCTGATAGTGGCGGGCTCTCAGTTTCTCCTCGGTTAGGCATCATTTATTGCCTGCACCGTCAGCACATGTCACCCTCGGGGGCAGACCCGGCTGCTGTGCGGGGCAGGAGGATCCATCACCTGCTCCAGCCTGAGGCCAAGCCTGGCTTTCCATCAGAGGCCACTTGGGAACATGGTTTAGGGGTGATTATGGTGGGGCCATGGTTATGGTTGATGGTTGGGCTACATGATCTTGACGGTCTCTTCCCAACCTGGAGGGTTCTGTGATTCTGTGACATGCCCTGCGTGACTTTTGCCGTCACACCAGTTTTTAGCTCTTCCAAAAACAGGCACGGGAGGAATTCCAGGGCTGGGGGATGGGTATGTGCACCTCAGGAGATCATGGTCTGCCACGAGCTGCCCAGAGCCCAGTGCTGGTCCCAGCAGTGTTGGTGCTGCTGGTGGCACCGCTCTCACTGACAGTGACAGCAGCAGAGAATAAAATGGATGTGTCTCTTCCCTCCTGAACATCACTGGGATCATTTGGAAAGCCACACCGTTCAAAGCTCTGCCCTTGGGGGACACTTCATCATGGAGCAGCCCCTGTGCCTCCTGCACAGCAAAGTCCTTGCTCTGCTGTCACATCCTGGGAGCTCAGATCATCAGCCCTGAGAACTTCTGCACATTCTATTTTGTTCTGTTCTGTGGGGTTGTTGCTCCTTGTCAACTTCCACCTGCTGCACACTGAAAACCAATACTGTGTTCTGTGACCATTGGCTTGAATCTCCAAAGGAAAGAACTTCAACTTTGGGTTTCTAAATATTAACAAGTACTGTCCCAAGCAATACCCACTGGTGAGGAACAGCACCTCAGAACTGCCTGCACATGCTCTTCCATGAGTCATGGGGGCACCCAAGGGGTTCCACTGGGGATATCCAGGCTCACTATGAAAAATCCCTACCCTAGGAATCAGTTATTGAGTTCAATTTTGGCTAGTTTTATTTTTGTCTCCTCTTTGGTCCCCTGTCCCTTTTAGATTGGCCACTTTCCAAGGTGCAAACTTGCCCTGTCCACGGTGCAATCCAGTGCCCATGGGAGCCTGGCACTGCCAGGAACAAGTGGAGCAACCTGATGGTTGGTATGTGAATTATGATTGTAGTGCTCAATCTAAGAGAGAAAAAACATTTAAAATTAGAAGCAGGCATAGCAAACAAGTATAAATTCTGCAGGGAAGAGGTGCATGGGGGCTTCTTGCGGGTTTGAAAAGTGGAAGTTTGATTTGCTCAGAGCACTTTTCATATTCACTGACCACAGCTCTCTCCCTCAGAAGGACCTTTCAAGAAAGTTTCGTTTCTTGGAGAAATATTGGTCCTCCCAACACAGGCAAGTCTTGACTGTACTTCAGCTTTTTCTCTATGTGGGTATTATGTGTGCTGAGAGCAGACCCATTGGTAATATGTCAGATGGCCACATCAAAAAGCTTCTGAAACCTCCTGGAAACTGCAAAAGCCTCATTCATTAAGCCCGTGTTTAATCTCGTTGGCAGATTTGAGTCTGAAATGCTCACACATTTGGAGACAGGTGAAAATCTTGCCATGGGGTGTTGGGCTTTACGTCATTCTCTCCTGGATGCTTCTGTTCACCTTCAAAGGCAGGGAAGTGCTTTTCAGACAACTGTACCTCATTTTTTTTTTTTTCTGATATAACCAATTTTCTTCACATGGTGGGGGAAAAAAGGGAAAAAAGCAACATGAAAAATTCACTTTCTGCCTGGGAAATCCTGTTGAAATAAATAGATGTAAGCTGAAAGAGAGTAGGTGTCCAATGTCAGGCTGGACAGGGCTTGGAGCAACCTGGGCTATGGAAGGTGTCCCTGCCCGTGGCAGGGGGTGGAATGAGATGATCTTTAAGGTCTCTTCCACCCCAAACCATTCCATGATTCTGTGACTCTATGAATTGATCACAAAAGTGTCCCATGTACCTAAGCAGCACCTTCCAAACTTTTTGCATAACTCCTTAGCTGTTGCAGTTTTGGGATGAAAACTTCCCAAGAGCTCCAGCCAGTCCCTGGACTGAGCAGGGGTGTGTTGAGTTCCCCTGGGCTGATCCTTGGCATCACACAGGTCATATCCTGATTTTGAGCACAGGGACACTTTGGCTGGACTCACCCAGACACAGAGGTGGCTGCTGAAAACCAAGTGCTGGATAGTTGAAAAAAATGCTTCCAGGAGCTGCTCTTGAGCTGTATTATTTAACTCAAAAACCCTGAAATATGCATTTCCCTTTGGGCAAGATGCCATTTCTGATAACCAAAATATGAGTTCACATTTTATCGAAGCAGGGGAAACAAGCATCTGACCTTCAACACACGCCATCCTGGTGACTAAATTAATGGTTTTCTGCAGAAGAGATGTACAAGATCCTCCACCACGCTTTTCCTCTTCCACAAAGGTGAGTCTTAGAGGTGGAGGGGAAAAAAAGAAAAGCACTTTTTTCTTCAATTTCTTCACCCATTTTGGGTGAAATCCTGCCTTGGCAGCAGCACTGCCATTGGTGAGTCACGCAGACAAGTGTCACATCTGCTCCGTGAAGGCGGTGGCTGAGACAGTGGCATTTGCTGTGATGTGCAGCCCTGCACAGCTGGGAGCTGCCCATGACCTGGCCCAGGACATCCAGTGAGGACAAGGTGACCCCAAGGTCACCCACAGCAGTGGGATGATGCTCTCTGGGGGACGTGGCACTGTCCCCTTTCTGGTGAGAACATCCTGGGCTAGGCTGTAGGTAACAGACAATGGCAGGAAGAGCTCCAGAGGGACAATCATGGGTGATGTCCTAAATCAGGGTGATTCACTCATTGTTTTGGGATGAGGGCCATTGTCCCAGGCTCTCCCAAAGTCCCTCAGCCCCTCAGCACTGGGAAAAGAGCTGCTCTGCCCATTGGGGAGGTCCTAAAGCTGCTGAGAATCCTGGGCAGAGTGAGCCACTTGGGAAGAGATCCTGGAAAACATCCTGGGCTTTTGCTCCCTTGACTTTGGATGTCTCTTGAACTTGGCTGAATAAAAATTGCATTTCCTTAAGCCGAGCCACTCTCAGCCTGTTGCTCCCTACGAGGCAGCACTCACTTATTTTCAGAATTATTCAAGTGGTTATGGTTAGAAACGTGCTTGAGGAGAGGGTACACGATGTACCACACCTCTCAGCCGATAACTCCTCGCAGAGTTTTCTGAGTCATTTGTCGAGTTTACTGAGAAAAACAACTTTTTACTTCTGTCAGCAGCACTGCAGAGCTGGGGCTGGGCAAAGGCAGGGCTGGCTGCCCATAATGAGCTGCACTAATTAAGAGGGAGAAGAGCAGGAGAGCAGTCTGATTTTCAGGGCTGGCAGAGGGCGTTTCCATCACAAAGAGCAAAGGATGTCAGTGTGGAGCTCATGGAAAGAGTGAAGTTGGGATGGGTGACATCTGTAGGGTGCTGGTGTCAGTCCCTGGTTCAAGAAGATTATGCCAGATCACCTTTTGTTCAAACGAGATTTGGCTCTGGATTGGAGGTAACAGGGATCTTTTGATAATTAAACCTTGATTTTTAAGGTGCTGAAAACTACTCTGAGCTACAGCACAGCACCACTCTGCAGTCCCCCTTCCCATTGACACCTAGCTATGTGAGGGTAGGGCTGGCTCAGAATTTACACCACTGCAGGTGTGTAAGAAATTTCTCCCGTGCATAAAAACCAAGTGGAAACCTTTCCTTCTGCCTGTGGAAACAGACTTAGATTCCTTTGACAGGGTTTTTGGTGAGCAACAGTATTACAAGGAGATGTGTAACACGCTACAAGCAGTTTTGTTTCATGCGGCCAAGTTGGTTTTTGCAGATCATTTCCTGAAGGACATAAGGAATTGTTCCTGAGTTCAGATAGTGTTGCTGGATGTTGTTATTGAGGCTCAGTTTTGTCCCTTATTAAAATTTCTGGGAGCATTTCTATCTCTCACATTCTCTAGCTCTGGGGATCTGTGTACAAACCACTATCACCCTCATAATTGAAACAACAACTTACCTAAAGCTGCTGTGAAATATGAGTGATGACAAAGAATGGCAAACCAAGGCTGGGCTGTAGAGTGTTACCAGAACTTCTTATTGTATGAAACTGCATTAAAATGCACTATTGAAACTGGTGCCTTATGACTCTGAAACACGTTACTGGAAACATTATGTTAAACATGTTCTTGACAGTATGACATTATGACATAATTCTTGACATTATGTTAAACAGTCCTTGACAGCAAATCAGAGATCAGAATGGCTCGATGATAAATTTTTGAAGAATTTCTTTTAGACTAAACCAAAACCTATTTGAATTGATGATCTGCAATGGTTATTTGCAATGGATTAGGTCGGGTCGGGTTGGATCAGGCTGTAGTAACTGCGGTAACTCCAGAGGAGTGCGGTGCCCAGGGATGTTGGAGCAGGGCTGGGAGCTGCTGTTTCCCGACCTCACGGGTGATGAAGTGTCACATCTGTCACACTGCCGGGCTCTCTGCTTTCTCAGGCACTCCAACAAGCCATTTGCCCGCAGCAGTGCGGGGCTTTGTCTCCTTGCAGCGGCGGTGCCAGCTCCGCACGGTGATAACGATGCTCGGCAGGTGAGGCTGAATATCCGCCCTGGCAGCGGGCGGACCTGCCCAGACCCGGCGAGCTCCAAGAGCCTGCTCCGAGGGTTGTTTTCCACTGGGGACATTCCCTTTTGTGCCTTTTTGGAGCGGCGCTGCAGGAGATGTGAGGCGTGCTCAGCCCGGACTTTGCATAAATGCTTTCTGAGATAAGCTAATGGTACCCGGGGCTCAGTGGCAGCTGCCTCCCAACCCTCTCGCCTGCCTTTGCGTGTTATTTCGGTTGTAATTACTTTAATGTGCCCTGTCATGACGTGCCTCCCATAAAATCCCGAGGGAGGAGCCCTCCCCCGTTAGCTGGGAGCTGCCTGGAAGTGTTTCTGGGGAGAGGACCACTTTCCTACCCGAAAAGTTTAACTATTCTGAGAGTGCCTGGGGCAGTCGCTTCCCATTTTACGATCTGAGCTCATCTGCAGTGTCATGCTGCTGAGTTTCAGAAATCCCTGTTTCTCCTTTTCCTCTTCCTTCCCAGAGCAAGTGAGAAATGGCTTTCTGTTTCAATGGAGGATGTTTTCATGTTGCTGTAGGTGGCAGGTACGTGAGAGCAGGGGATTTGCTTCTATCAGAACTTGGTCCAATGCATGCCGATGGCTTTAAATTGAAAGAGAAGGTTTAGAGCAGAAATTGGGAAGAAACTGTTCTCTGTGAGGGTGGTGAAGCCCTGGCACAGGTTGGGCAGAGAAGCTGTGGTTGCCCCATCCCTGGAAGTGTCCAAGGCCAGGTTGGACAGGGCTTGGAGCAACCTGGGACAGTGGAAGATGTCCCTGCCCATGGCAGGCAGTGAAACCAGATGATCTGTAAGGCTCCTTCTAACCCAAACCATTCTATGATCCCTGCTAATGCCATCCCATCTGCTCTGAAAAGTGAGGTTTGGGACCTCCCCCAGGTCCAGCACTTGGGTAATCCTTTGCCTTCATTGCAAATATACTGAAAACCAAAAATGAAGCTGCCTCTGGATTGTCCCCCTGCTCTGATGTGGTTTTCCTCCTCCTTACCCTTGGGGTGAGGGTCCCACTCTTGCCTCTGTTTTGCAAATGGTCAGTGATAGGACAGAGAGGCTTAGGGACACCCAGGCAGGACTAGGCAGAGGTCTGCAGAAGGTCTTGGGCCCTGGCAATATTACAGTTCCCTTCTGTTCCCACATCACCCCCAAATCTCCCCTCCACCTGCCTGGCAGCCTTTAATCTACAACACTTTCTTGCCTGCTGGCACTTGGCTGACCCATCGGGGGTGCCAGTTCAGTTACCAAAAGGGAAAAAAAGAAAGAACGAAAGAAATCCCTTTTTGTCATGTGCCATTTACATGATTAAGTAAGAACTCATTGCCCCTTCCCTTGTTTCCTCATCCAGGCTGGGTGTGCACGGGGCTCCTGGGAATGCTGCTGCTGCTGCCACTTCCTCCGCTCCAAGCGAAACTTTTGCTGCAATGAACAGGCAGCAGCTGGGAATTGGGGGAGGAAGGCAGGGATTAACAGCCTTGTGCTTTCACAGAGCCCTTCAGCACCTCAGCAAGGGCAAATGCAACCTGCTGCAGATTTGGACCTGCCCTTTGGCTGATTTACAGGGTGAAGGCGCAGCAGGAGGGAGGCACGTTGGGTGCTTTTGGGGCAGTTTCAGCAATACTCTCTGCAATACTGTGACTAGCCTGGGCATAAAATCTATTTGCCTAGTCTTCCCTGATGATGGATATATGCATGGTTATCAATAAATTAGTCACCCAGCAAAACTGTATAGAACAGCCCTGGCCCACAGGCAGTGCCACAAGATACACCTGCATTGCAAGAGGTGCGAGCTTGGGCTGCTGCTCTCAAGGGGAACCTGCTCTGGAGGTTGGCTGTGGAATTAAAGGGGTGACTTTGCCACCCCCATGCCCTCTAAGTCCTTCTAACCATCCGTCCTGGGCACAGATAGTCCAAGAAGTTTTTTTAACTGCTCATCTTTGTTTGTAGATTGAACTTAGCTCTCTGCAGAGGGGTTACAGAAAGAACCAAACCAGCCTTGGAGCCAACAGCATGGTGAACCAGCCTGGGGGTTACACCAGTAGTGCCACATTCATGTGACAGCATGTCCCAGCTGGCAAACTCTGGTTCCCTGGGGACAGCCTGGATCTGAAACTTTGGTAGGAGAATGAGCCTGGTCTGCTCGAGGACTTTGGCTGCATCAGTTTTGCTCAGCAGCAAAAGCTTACGGCGGGGTAATAACAGACTTGTGATTCTGCTGCTGGGTCGGTGGACTTTGAGAAGTTGGAGTGAAATTTCTGTCCTGCAAAATGATCCCCGAAGTCACCTGTGCTCCCGGAACCAAGAGAACTCCTCTGCCACCACCAAGGTGGGAGCTGTGCCATCCAAAATCCCTGACCTTGTGTACTTGTGTGTCTCCAAACACCAGAGACACGCAGTGGAGATAAATGTGCACCCACCCGAGGAGCCAGCCTGGGAGCAGAATTCCCTGAACCTGGCAGGGGAAGGCTATGTGTGCCAGGACACTGATGGAGAAAGGTCTGGACACCTCCCTGAGCCACAGCACTTCTACCAGGGCACCATGTCCTATTGCCAGAACCCCTGGGGTGTTTGGACCATGGGGTGATGCCACCCACCTTCCCACATCCCAACACCTCTGTGATGAGCTGGGAGTGGCCCCTCTGCGGGAGGGACTTGGCACCATTGGCTGCACATTGGGGAAATCCCTGAGCTTGGCATTAGGGGGATGTGACCCCCATGATGGTCCCTCCTTTTGGTCACATCCTTCTTCCCCAATGAAAAACGACACGGCAATGCCAAGATTTCCCGCCTCCGTAGGTGAGGGAAACACCTGTCCCTTTCCCCTGCTCATTAATTCAGTCAATTACAAAGGGAAATACATGCTGGGAAAAGCAAGAAAAATCCCAAAAGTTAATCCAAGAGTTATTTCCTCCTGATACCTGGATAAAAACATGTTCGTCGGAGCTCTCCAGGTCAGACGTCGTCAAGGCAGGTGAACCCACACCAAAGAACAAGGTAAAACACTGATTTTATCCTTTTGCTCTGTGTGCTCGTGGGTATTTCCTTGGGTTCCTATAATGTGCCTCTGAAATAGTTTTTTCATTAAAAACCTTAATTTTCAGGGCTAACAGAACTTGTGTTTGACTTACGCTATTCCTGAGGGAAAGTGTGTTCCTTTGGGATCAGACTTTGGAATCTGCTCCCTTCAGTGACAGTTCCCTCCTGCTGCTTCTGACTTAGCAGACTTCTAAAAATTTAATATATCTGTATTTATTTTTCTGATAATTTTTTTCCAGAAGAGCGATATCTATTTACCTGCAATTTTTTCACTAATATGTTATTTATTTT
>JAWWEE010000069.1:2527444-2552847 GCA_035221455.1 Xenops minutus | reverse complement strand
TTTATTTTTCCTCTTTCCCCCCCCCCCCCCCCCCCTTCTTTGGGGCTCTTCTGTTAAATATTTGGTTTTGTTTGACTTTTTTCTCTTGCTCATGGGGAGTAAAAAAGAAATGAGTAAGGGTAGGTTTTTTAATACAGATGTGCATGTGCTATATAAAATGTGTGTATTCTTATATGCATCCCAATTATGTTCTTCAGGAAAGATAACAGTTTTCCTTGAGCAGGTCTCCCAGGCAGCTGACATGAAGGGATGCCTCTTGTTCCTCTGCCTCTTCTCCGTGTCCTGCTGGGTGGATTTGACACCGACAGCTGGGAACAAAATCTTCCACTTTGGAGCCTGCAGGGTTTCAATGAGCACCACGGAGATTAGGGCTGGTTTCACAGCAATTAAAGCCAATATTGTAAGTATTTCTCCAGGCTCTCGTGGAGCTGGGGAAGCTCTTGAGTTGGCAGCTCCCAAAGCCCCTCTGGAGCCACTCCCATCTCTGTCCCCTCCTGTGCAGCAAGCAAGAGACCCCATCCGGACCCTGAGCATCCTGTCCTACCCACACTCTCTACACAAGGTTAAGGTAGGTGGCCTTGGGTGGAAGCTTTAGACGAGTCCAAATGTCTTGCTATGCTCAGCTATGATGTGCTTCCTCTTAGAGGTGGTTTATTCTAGAACAGGGTTGATGACTGCAGGTTCATAATGAATTGGAAGACCTTTAAAAGTTAAATTCATTCTTTAAGTCTTCAGATAGATGCTGCATCACCCATCACCTCTTCAACTTCTACGTGGACAAAGTTTTCAGGCACTGCAAGACCGAGGATTCCTTTGTGAACAGAAAAATCAGCAGCATTGCCAACTCCTTCCTCAGCATGAAGAGGAAACTGGGGCAGTG
Source organism: Xenops minutus (assembly GCA_035221455.1). NCBI lineage: Eukaryota > Metazoa > Chordata > Aves > Passeriformes > Furnariidae > Xenops > Xenops minutus. The sequence goes on along the minus strand of JAWWEE010000069.1, from coordinate 2,551,967 downwards.
TGTAAGTCTTGGGTATTGCTCCAGTTTAGTCTCATCTGTTACTGTTTGGTGTATAAACAAACCTAAGAGCTGTATAAAGTTCCAAAGTCTTTATTTATACAAATGGTTTTAAGGAGAATACAAAGCAGTGTGGTGTGAAGGGTGTGTCTGCTGAGAAAGTTTTCTGGTTGCCCACTTGCCAGCAAACTCCCACCGTGGTCCTCAAGCACAATATTTATCCTGTCCCCATGTCTGGGGCAGGGTTTCTTAGCTAAAATCTGATTCAGGGACCTGCAGCCTTTCCCACAGTTTCACAAGGTCTCAGATCTATAATTTACAGCATAATTAGAAACTGAAGTATTGCTTTTAAATGTATCTCCCCAAACTAATGAGCTTATCTTATTTCTCTAGCACGAGCAAAATCAGTGCATGTGTGGGCAGGAATCCACTGAGAAATTAAAGCAAATACTTGCAAACTACGAAGGGGTGAGTTGATGCCTGAGTCTAGTGGCTGACACAGATATTTAGATTCTCTTTACATTGGTTTGTACTCATTCTTTGTGCTTCCAACTTGTTCCTTTGCCTCATTTCAGCTGAATGTCACATCTGCAGCAATGAAATCCCTGGGTGAGCTGGACATCCTGTTGGACTGGATGGAGAAATCTCCTTAGAGAGGGGGCGGGTTCATGAGGATGGAGGAGCTGCTGGGACCTTGCACACCCCAGTGAGGAGAGGGACAATAATGTCCTGTATCAGTGCAGTTCCTCACTGGTTCCAGCTGGACTCACTCAAACAGAGAGTGCTTTGCTAGGAAGGTACATCAGTGACTTCATGAAGATGGAAATAACGAGGTGGATTAAACCAGCATTGCCCTTGCTTAGCTGACTTCTATCAAAGGATGCTCCAAGGGAAAACCTAAAAGGGTTTCTCTTGCTAGCAGACATAAGCTGTGATCGTGTAATAAAATTGTTGTTTAAATTATAAATATTTTGTGTAGGGAATGTATATTCATATAGGAAATGTATATTCATATAGGAAATATATATTCACAAGTGCTGAGTGCTGGCTGGAAGGACTCTGGTGCAGTCAGTGCTGCTTAAACCTGGGCTTAGGCTATGTGGCTGCTGCCACTGATGAATCTGGCTGAAACAAGGTGCACAGTGTGAGAAATTCTCCCAAGAATGGGTTCCATCAGGTAGGGGAGGCCTTAGAAATCTGTCTTTCCTTTTGAGATAACATTTTCTGCCTTATCAGTAAAAAAATTTCTGTACAAGAGATGTGGTTGCTGAATGGAGAGAGGTTCTTGTGTGTGTTGTGCAATTTACTGACACTCAGTAGTAAGTTTTGTGGAAATTGGTTGCAATGACTGTAAATAAACCCCACTCGAAACTGTGCTGAGTCTGTCAGAATTCTGAGGAATTATACAATTCTGGGTGGTGAAACTTTCTGAATTCACTGTGGTGAATTCAGAATTCTTTCATAGCAGACACTGTCACTCCAGCATCCCAGGGGTGCATCCTTCTGGGCATGCCAGAATGACCAAAGCTTAGACCCAAGTGACACTAAATCACTCCACATTGTCCCCAAGACCACTTTTAGTGTGCATGATGTATAGCCCTGCTCTGTTTTCACCCTTTCTGGGCTCTTATAGCCACCAGCACCTGCACACACGTTGTGGGTGCCTAAATCCTAAAATCTCTTTTCCACTCTGTTTTCCCACAAGGTGTTAGCACATTTATCACTGTAGTAGCTGACAGTGGCAAAGGCTGAATGTGTTATAAATGAACCCACACCACCCAAGGCACCTCTCCATTCAGCCAGAATGCATTTCTGGTGTCAGGACTTATTAGCCCAAGCCAGAGCAGTGGGACTTTCACATCCCTGGTAGCATTCTAGTCCTGCTATGTCAAGTGATCAAGTCTTCCTGTTGCATTCATTAGACATAAGGCTTGAGTCAGACTAGAGGTAAATCTCTGACTTCACGTGCTTTGCTCTAGGAGTCAAGTAAGCTGAGCAAGGTGTGCCAGAACTCCTGCCTGCTGTGGTGGCACAGGCACAACCAGGGTGCTGCATGCCCTCCCCTGCCTCTGACCAGCTCTCATTGCTGTTAGAGTTGACTCATTCCTTCTGGTGTGAATCCTTCAGGCTTGCACAAACCTCTTCCCAGAACCTCTGTTCCCAGGGGACAGCCCAAAGCTCTCCAGGTCTCCCTTTGAGCGAGATGTGTGAGTTTCATTCCATATCCTCAATCTATGCTGTCACAATTCCTATATTGATCCTATTCCTTGCTCGTATCCTGGGCAGAGTGCTGCATGCCTCAGCCCATGCCTGCTTTGCTGCTTCCATCCAAACCAGGAATTCCACACTTTCCCACCCCCAGCAGCAGCCCAGGGCCATTCCCCTTTGGAAGAGGGATGCCAGATGGAGGTGTCAGCGGGGGGAAGGAGCAGGGGTCACAGGCAGGGCTGAGGGGTGCAGGCAGGATGCTCAGCCCTCTCCCCCTTCTCAGCCCACCCACATTTCTCAGCCTCTCCCCGGAGTTTTGCTCATCCTGGCTGCTCCCAGAATGGTGCAGGAGCTGAGCTGAGGGAAGGATGCCGTCGGGCAGGCTGAAGAGGAAGTGGATTTACAAAGGGAGAGCAAAAGGGGTTTTCTCCTCTGAGAAATTTCCAAACCGTAGCACTCTCCTGCTGCTTTATGACTGCTCACCCCCGGGGACACTTTCCAGGCTCACACCTTTCCTGTTGCACCAGAGCCAGTCACTCACTTCCAGCAATTGCAGGCAGGCACAGACCTGTCCTGGCCCCTCCACACCTTTTCCAATATCCAAGCCCCTTCCCACCGTGCTGATAGGGGGATGGAGCCCTGGAGATGAGGAAGGAGAGCTATAACTTGATATTTGCTATCAGTAAGGTGATGACTATGGCAATATGGATGTGGAAACACAGATGCTGTTGGAGCTGCTGCCCTCCTAAATCAGGGAGAGGCTCACCTCAGCACTTACTGGGGGAAATCCATTATTCAGGAATAATCTGTGTTTTATCCTTGATGAAACTCAGTGTCTGTACCAGCTGACCCAAACAGCCACTGCCCAGCACCTCCCTGAGCTATGTTTTCATTTTTAAAATGCATCTAACACTTTACTAAACCAGAAATATTGTGTGGTGCTGCTGTAACACAGTCAGGTCAGACCCTACCCAAGGTGATGCTTCTCATTCTTCAGATTTTATGGCTTGATCTCAGAGCTGCACAGGCTCAGGAATCTGAGTTTCTGTGCCATTTCTGCCCTCCACAGCCCTTCTCTTTGCCAGGTAGGCACCAGCCTATCCCATTCCTGGTGTTCAGGGAAAATTGCCTCTCTGCTTTGTCACTTCTTCATCATTGCTGCTTCCTACATGGCTTTATCTGTGGAATATTCAGTTTTCCCCACCCATACTGTGCTTCTCTGGGTGTGCTCTCCCCATGCCCTCCCATGGATGGAGTTCTCTGGTCTGCTGAAAGCCACTGATATTCTTTATTGCTTTTGCATGAAAACACTTCAGACCATGTCTGGCCTGCAGGTGCTGCCCTCAGGCCAAGAAAGCTTAGAGGAATCAAAAGCATCACATGCTGTCCTAAAACGTTTTCCAGCTGCCTTCCAAAGAAAATAGGATTTTTTAAAAAATGCATCTTCTGGCCTGTGAGAGCCCACTGTGTTGGAACTGGAGCTGTTTGTGGGATGAGCCACTTGAGCTCCTGCTGTTTCCCAGCCCAACCTGCTCACTCAGACCTGCACTTCCAGCCCAGCCCCACTTGGCATCAAACGATTCCTCCTAAAAAAACCACTCAAAGCTGAACTTAAGCAAAACAAAAAAAGGTCAAGCTATAGGAAATTGTGGTAGCGATGAACAGGGTGTGCTTGCTGATGGCTTGTGATCCTCCAGGTAGAGCCGGTCCCAGGTGCTGCCTCCTCTCTGTCCCTCACCTTCACACCTGGTCCTGGGAGGGGGACACGTCCAGGGCAGTGCTGTCCCCACCGGAGCTGCCCTGGGTGATGCTGCCAGAGGTGAGGAGGAAGGTGGAGTAAGAGAGGTCAGCATCCTCCTTGGAGCTCTGGGGAAGGACAGGAGGACACTGTTAGGCAGCTGGCATGGACAGCAGCACGTGGCAGGGGGAAAGGCAGCATTCTGGGGGCTGTGAGCCTCTCAGGATGACACGGGCAGACTGCACGAGTGGGGTGATCCCAAGGGTCCCACTGGTGCTGATGTGAGCACCACTCCTTTGGTCAGCCCTCAGAAGACCCCAGAGGTTTGTGGCTTTTGGACTCAATGTCCCTGCATGTTGGCATCCAGCTCCCCTGCCCCAAAGCTGCCAGGCTTTACTGCTTTCCTGACAGTTTCCTTTATTGCTCTGGTTCAGCTCGTGGCACTTCCAACACCTACATCTCACCTGTGGTTAGGGACTTGGGAAAACACAGGCTTGCATCTGGCACCTTCAGCTACTGCCGAGTGCTGCCACTTGGCCATGACCTTCCCCACAGGGAAAAGGGGCAGGAGAGGGCAGGGGAAGGCAGGGAAAGTCAGGGAAACGCAGGGATTACAGGACTGCAATGGTAGAACCCTCCTTGCCTACCTGTGCCCCCATAACCACTGACATGTGCAAGGGTTGGGAGGTGAGATGTGCCCTGTTTTCTGGCCAAGTGCTTATCCCAGTGTTTCACATCAATGGTAACAGCCCCAACCCTCCTGGTGCAACCTGGGGCTGTCTTGGCTTGCTGTTTGAAGCAAGGTTATTGTCTCTGCCAAAACAGGGAGTCAGCAAAGGGGTAAGTTCCACCCCCAGGGGCTGATCTGAAGCAGGTGCTGGATCCAGGTAAGATGGAAAGCACTTGGGGATAAATCAGGCCCCTGGAAGGAGACAGCCCTTTTGGCAGAGACTGGAGGGCTGTGGCTCCCAGGTTGGTGGCCTCTCTCCTGCCTCCTCTTACCCTTTTTGCCTTCTTTGCCTCAGCAGCACTTTCTGTGGTGTCCGTGGTGGTGATGAGCTCTGCAGGGAGGGAAAGGGAGGTGTTAGAGAGGGAGCAGCAGGCAGGGCAGGGATTTCTGTAGGTTTTTCAGGGTCCTTCTGCAAAGCCCTCACCCCAGGGCTGGGCTCAGCAACCTACCATCCCCTCCAATGGCAGTCTCCTGGCTCTCCTTCACACAGGCACTGTTGGTGGCACTGTAGTCCTTCACACTTTCAAAGTCTGACATGCTGATGTTTGTCCTGTAGCTCCCAATGGACACGAGGTCTGGGGAGAGGGAGGAAATAAATACCCTGCTCAGAGCTGGAGTGAGGATGCTGGAGTCTGAACCCTCTGTGCAAGGTGATGCTGTGGGATACAATCTGCGTAGCCCACGGAGGGCTGGGATCTGTCTCAGCCTGGACACTCTGTGTGCTGGGTGTTGGAGCCCAAGGATGGGATCAGTGGGAGAAACTGGGTGTTGGAGCCCCATGGATGTGGTCAGTGGGAGCAGCAGGGTCCCTTTCCCACCCATCACATCGTGGGGTAGCAGGAGAGCAGCTCAGCCCAGCAAAGACACAAAGGTATTGCCTTTGTCTTACTATTGCTGATGTTTCTGGGGAGACTAGAAAGGCAGGGACTCACCAGATCTCTTCATCTGCCTGTATTTCACGATGGCAAAAGCTGTTGCAATGAGCAGGAGCAGGGCAGCAAGAGGGCCCAGCACTAAAGCAAGAGTATTGGAGCCATGGTCTTGGGCAGAGCTGGAACAGAGGGAGAGACTTCACTAAGAATGATGTATGTGAAAGTCCAGCAGCTTAAATCTGTATAGGATGGTAATTCTGACCAAGCATGATGCAACTGACTTACTGAACTCGATATCCTAGCATATATAATGAAACAAAAAGCAGATAAAGGTATAGGATAGAGGTCGTGCCAAAACAGCTGCATCAGCAGCTTAGTAATAAATGTGTGAAAGTTCACTAATCTTAACAGAAGTACTTCCAAGTAGTTGTTTTGTACCTGGAACCTCTACTCATTCCCTTTTGGTACTATTTTCTTAAACTAGATGTTAATTTCAAGCCCATTGCTGTAACTTTCCCCTCTTCTTTTCCTCTGATGTTTTGAGCGAAATTCTTTCATCCCAAGAATTTTTTTTGTTGTTGTTGCTAAACCACCACGAACACAGTACCCAGAGCAGGTTAATAGAAACCTCCCAAAATTTATAAATGGCAGAGGACTGAGAGAACCAACCTTGCTGGGGCAGCTCCGCTTCGCACCCCAGAATCACTGTAGGCTCCTCCTCGGGGACCAGGGCCAGGGAACTCAGCATGGCTTGGGCCATCAACATCCAGGAGCTCTGGGCTGTGCTTGGCATCACTTCCTATGTATGGAAAGAGGTGGTGGTCAGAGAGCAGCAGCAAGGAGATGGGGACACAAAAACGGGCTGGATGTGCTGGGAGGACGGGGAGCTGCTGTGGGTTTTGGCTCTTTAAAATTGGGGGTTGATATCTGAAATAATCTCATTGCAAATAATTCACTGCAGACGTCTCAAGTAGACTCTCTCTGCCTATCAGCTTTTGAAACAAGTCTTGCATTTCTAAGTATTCTAAGAATGCTTGCTTGGCTTTTATTTCTAGCTCCTTGCCCACCAAAGGCAATGAAATGAGGCTGTTTCTCTCTGTTTTCACTTTGACCATCATCCCCTTAGGATGGCTAAATATGGGATGTCCAGTGTTCTACTTTTTCTCTGCTTCTAACACGATTCCTCCATCAAAAAAACCCATCTTCATTCCAAAATGCTGCACCAAAGCTGAGACCAAGCCCCCTGCTGTTGGTGTTAGCCTTTCCTCTGCTGTTCCACACTCGTTTCCCTGGAGCAAGATAAGTCTCTGAACTAGATCAATTCTTCATCTGGCAGCCATGGCTTAAACTAAATGATGCTACAGATTATAATTAGTAAGGACAGGTAAAACTGTGTGGAAGGCAGTGAGATATAGACTGGTGGGGTATTTTAAGCACCAGGAAACCAAACCCAATGAGTGGATGAAAACACTAACTACAAGTTGTGCAAAATCAGGGTGATGCTGACACCTCGCTGGGAGGCTGCACATCTGTTTTGAGGTGCTGCAACCTAGTGGCTGATGGAGAGGACTTCCCCAGGCACGAAAACCTCTGTCTGCCCCTGCCTTGGAGCTCACCTGTAGTCACGGACAGATTCACTGCCATGGTTTCCCCGAAGACCCCGTTGTCCTTCACCCCACACCAGTACCACCCTTTGTCCTCCTCTGTCACCGAGGCAAAGCTCAGGACAACTGTCCTGTTGGCAGTGTTGCAGGTCGCCTCTGGCCCCAGCTGCCTCTGGTCAGAAGCTGGCATCATGGAGCAGCCACTGGTGCTCCACTTGCACCAGTACTTCTCGAAGGAGTAGTAGCTGCACGTGTAAGAGCAGGTTAAATTGACTGGGGAGCCCACTTGTGCCACCACTTTTTTCTCTCCTGTCAGTTGAGGTTTTCCTGCAAGGGCAAAAGGGACATCAAGGCTGCTGTTAGTGTTTTCAGTGGTGGGAATGGCAGCCAGAAGGTAGTGGTGCTGCTGCAGGTGGATCTTGGAGGGGAAAGTGCTCTTGACCTTGCTAAATTAATGCTGAGGATGCTGTTTATGCATCTCTGGTCAAAAGCTGGGGGAGTTTATTGCAAGGCTTAAGAAATATTTGCATGACAAACTCTCATGAGCACTTTCCCATACAACTGAACCCCCCTGTTTCAATTTTAGAGCTAGTGAAGTGAGTTCAGGCTCGCACCTCGAGTCTCTTCTCAAAGAGCCACACTGCTCATTTGGGGTGCTTAGGAGGTTGTGTCGTAGCTCCTGAGCAGGCAGAGACCTGCCCATGGACAAGCTCGTACCTTCGATGACGGTCAGCTGAGCTGATGTTTGCTGCTCCTTCAATTCACTTGTTATGCACCAGTAATAGCCTGTGTCATTGACTGTCAGCTGGTTCAGGATGACGGTGACTGTCCTGTTATCTGGGTTTGCAAACATGGTCACTCTTCCCAGGTAGTCTCGGCTCACATAGTCATCATTGGCTATGAGCCTAACATATCTATTAGGTTCCCACTTGGCCCAGGTCCATGCTGAGGACCTCCTGAGAGGGTCATAGAGGCATTCAAAAGTTGCTGAACTTCCAGTTTTCCCGATTACTCTGGACTTCAATAGAGGGAATTTTTTGTCTGTTGATGAAAATGAAATGAGCAGTTATAAACATCTCATTTGTGTCCATGTGGCACTCTTCCAAGAAAATCAATATTATCAGATCAAATAAAGCCCTTCTGGCTAAAGCAAGGTCAGGCAAAGCTCAGGGGTGCAGCCAACAGGAGACTGTCCTGGCATTGCCAGGAATTGATCCTAAAGAGTCTGTCAGGCTTTTCTTTTCCCCAGATTCACTGGGTGGTTATTGGCTTTGTGTACAGACATTTCAAAGCTTTGTTCTCTCTGCTAGAGGAAGGGCAGGTCTTCTCCTTTCTATATCTGCCATATTGAGATTTAAGGAATTAAGACTTGATGAGACAGTTTGCTTGTCTCAGACTTGGGGGTGGAATTTGTCTCCTGGAGTTTTGGGCTGGAGAAGTTAGCTAGCCACTGCTGGGAAAGTTAAGTCTTGATACAAGATTTATTAGTGATGGTTCAGTGTGTTGCAGATAGTTAAATGAATAGAAAGAAGTATCTAGATGACAGAATAGGATAATAGCAGTCTGCAGAGGGAAATTAAAGTTCTTGCTAAATAAAGTGAGATTGCTAGCGATGCTTCTAAAGAGAAGCAGAGACAAGGGGGAAACCACACTGGGAACAGCTTACCCTCATAGATAAACACATCCAGTTCCCTTGAAAGATTGTTTGCCCCATATACACCAGCACCACAGCGGTACAAGCCTGCATCTTCCCAGTCCATCTGAGTCATCGTGACAGTGAATGAGTTCACAGAGAACTCAAGGCTCATCAGAACTCGCCCGCTGTAACTCGCACTGACGTTTCCACGATTATCAGTGATGTTCTGGCAAACTCCTTCCTCCATCTTGCAAAAGTATTTCCTCATGAGTTTAGATTCTGGCCCAAAGCCACAGGTCACGGTCCAAGTGCTGTGTAACTTCACGTAGAAGAGCTCAGGTACCTCGGGTGTGCTTGAACCTGTGCATACAAGGACACAGTCAGGCTCCCTTGCCCATGAAAACGAAAAGTGATGTTTTCTGAAAGAATGGAGCACCCTGAGCTCTTAGACGTCGGGCAGGTGATCTGTGGAGTCTTATTTGAAAGGGAGAGAGGGGGAAAATGTGAAAGAAAGCAATACTTGAAGAAGCCCCAGGGCTGTAATTACCTTGAGAAACACTCAGAGTGACTTTGTGGGAGAGCCCTCTGCCATTGTCCCCAACACCACATTGGTAAGTGCCGGCATCTCCCAGTGCAAGTGAAGAGATGTTGATCTGGAAGTTTTCTGCCTCTGGGTAGTCAGTGATGGAGATCCTTCCCTTGAAGCCTGGGGCAACGTATCCACTGGTGGAGACAACAGTCGTGCAGCTCCTCCCTGACTGCCTGCACCAATATTTCCTGTCGTGCTTGTTCACAGTGGTGGGGGGGTAGAAGCATTTCACGATGGTCGACCCACCAACCAGCCCATACACCTGCCGTGGTCCGAACACGGGGCTTGAGACTGCAAGAGGAAAAGGTGCTGGCTGTAAATGTCCCCTGTGCCACACAGGTCAGGTGTACCAGGGCTGTGTGGCATCAGGTGCCCCAAAAAGGTCCCCAAAATGGCAGAGGTGGGCACTGGTGAGGTGAAGCTGGTCCCTTGAACGTGCCACCTCTGGTCTTAGACCACCACAAACCCCGTGCCCCAGGCAAGGTGCACTTACTTGTTGCCTTGGGGAGGTGACTTCTTTTTGCAGATCCAGCTGGGATGAGGGCAAGGAGCAAGATGAAGGCCAGTGAAGCCATTCTTATTGCATTCCCTGGAAAAGACACGGAAGCTGGTGAATAACCACACTTGCAAAATGATTAAGTAAACCATTTAAATCTTCTTGCTTGGAGGGTATGAGGGCTGTGGCTACTTGAAGTAGAGAGAAATAGTTTTTAATTGCTTCTGTCAAGGAACTGAATGGGAAAGAGCAAGTTGATAACTCTGTTCTTGCCTATGTTGCTGCATGGCAACAGAACTGCCTGTGGGTCTCATCCCAACACCCCCCAGCCTTCCTCCTGTAACATGAGGGGAGTTGTTCTTATCATAAACTTGGCCAAGGCAACACCTGTAAGCCACCCATGTGACTGTCAGAGCACAGTGTCCCTTGGGCAGGTGATGTGCACAGCACACAAAGGGATTTGGGCCAAGAAATGCTCCCTTGCCCACAGATAATGATGCCTCTAACAAGTTAATAGGTGGGGGTATATTTTCTTTCAGCATCCCTGCAGTGAAAGGAAGGGTTTGTTCACCCTGAGCCTGGGTACCAAGAGCACTCTGGAGGAAAACCTGCTCTCACAGAATGGTTTGGGGTCAAGAAAGGACCTTACAGCTCATATTGTTCTACCACGGGCAGGGACACCTTCCACTAGCCCAGGTTGTTCCAAGCCCTGTCCAACCTGGTCTTGGATACTTCCAGGGATGGGGCAGTCACAGCTTCTCTGGGTCACTTGTGCCAGGGTCTCACCACATTCATAGTAAAAATTTCTTCCTTCTGTCACAGAGCAGAGTTCCTGACTGAAGCCTGTTTTTAGCTTCTGCTTTATTTCCCTGGTCTCTTCAAGGAAAAAAGGGTAATATTTTCACCTCCACTTTTTTTTTCTTCTTTTTTTTTCTTTCCTCAGCTGCTGAGGAACTGAATGAGCTGCAGGGATTTCCCTCAGCCCTGCTCCTCCAAGAATCAGACCTGGTCCCATCTGTCCAACCCACTGCACCCAAATTAACCCTCAGCCAGACTGCAGTGATGACTATTGGGGGATAACAAACCAAGCTGCGTGTCTCTTGAAATGTGTCCATGATCTTCCAGATGAATATTTCTGACCTTCCCTTTGTTTCAGACTGAGTGGTGGCTCAGAGGAAACCAAGGCTCTTCATTCCCTCAGCTGTTTTCCCTGGCCTGAACTGGGTGTGGTGTTGGACACTGCCCAGTGCAGTGCTGGGAATGTGCATTTCCCGAGCAAGACTCTTGATCTCCCTGCCTACACCAAGCTCATAGATTACACTGAGTTGGAAGGGACCCATAAGAGATGATGAGAGGTGCCAAGGAAAGTCTTTATAAACAATCAGAGGAATTTGATTTCAGGGCATCAAGTGACAGAATTTTATTAAGGGTAATTCCCGGCAGACGAAAAAGGGGGTTATTTTCCTGTTAAGGTGAAAGGTGTTCTGTTGTGCCTTCTTCCTTGTATTGTGATTTCTACTTGCTCAATGGCTACTTGTCCATGTCTAATAATTAACTCACTGAGCATGAAAAAATGCTCTTTCATACCTATCCCAACAGTAGCCAGCAAGATAAACACAACATATTCTGCAGAAAGCAAATAATATGGCACAAAGAGGGCCTTGATATTTGCCCCTGGCTAACAGCAATCCCTCTGGCTGATGGTCACCTTGCTGCCCTCCAGCCCCCTCTCTGTGGTGCAAGCAGGATCCCAGTCCAGCCTTCCCATTTTGGTGGAATTTGAATAAGCTGTTATTCTGGTTTCTTCTCCAAAAGATTAAGCATTTTTGGGTTACAGACCACATTGTTTTGTCAGGTAAGAAAATATTGCCAACATCTCTTTTTTTGGAACCAAGATACAGCTGTCTCAAGACAAGTGTGCAAGAATGGTGGCACCAGGGTCTTCATGAGCATCTTAGAGAAGGAAAGACTTTTTGGCTCTCTGTCTCTGAGGACATGTGCACTTTTGTCTGCCAAAAATAATGGCTCCCATGTTTTTGCACAACCAACACCTGCAGCTCTGAGTTGCCTCCAGTCCTGTTTTCTCAGATGCTGTTAAAACCTTCCTCCACTCCCTGAATGGATGGTGAAAACTCCCATATAGAGCAAGTCTGAGCAGGCACAACCACTCATGACGTGAAAAGCTGTGCTGAGTCTCCTCACTGATCCACTGCCTGGCTGGAAACCCCCTCTCTGCTTCCAGTGCTGTGAGGCACAGGGACAGTGACATTCCCAACCCACAGAAATGGTGACATGAGCTTTGCTGGCCACCCTGCAAGGAGCAAGTGCTGCTTGAGAATTTAATTAAGCTGTTGGTAAAAGAGCCCTGGTTTCTTCTTGCTTTCAAAGAAAATTTGCTGATGGATTTGCTGTCTCTAGGCAGAGCAGAAGGTCCAACCCTCAGAGCTCCAGGGAGGAGGAAAGCCTGCTGAGCCCATTGGAAAGGGAGTGCAAGTAAGTGGCTGTGCAAGTGGTTTGTACTGGTGGTTCTGCACATGGAAGGGGAGCTGAAACAAGAGGGGAGGTGGGACAGCAGGGGTTTGCAGAGGGCTCTAGAGGGGCTGAGTTTGGAACCGGGGGAAATGCCAGGTGTGTTATCTCTAGAGGAGCTGGGAAGGAAGGGTATGGCAAGAGTGCTGTTGTGTCTGCAGTGCCCTTGCCCTGCTGTGTGCCCAGAGATGGCAGAGGGAACAGCTCATTTTTCTGTTGCCTTTATGTTGTCTTGAGAAAGACTAACTCTTTCTGGTTTGATTTGCTGTGTTGCTGTGCTCTAAACAGCACTGCACCTTCACTGAGTGATAAAGACATGTTAATGCTTTGTGTGAAGCTCTGGGGAGCTCAGAATCCCCCTCAAACCTCATGGTCAGTCCCTCGTTCTTAGACAGACATGTTTTTAGTGTGTCTATCCATAGAAATGGTTTTGTGGGCAGCAGTAGATGTGGTATGAGACCTCCCTGGCTGTGTTTCCTAATCTACTGTGTGTAGGCACTTTCCTGGTTCAGCACCATGGGATCAGCCTGGCCTGGGACCATCACCTTCCTCTCCAGCACTATTGTGTGCCTGCATTTTGATATTTTTCCAGGTTTCCAGCAGCGAGTGCTCCCTGACCAGCTCAGCTCTTCCAAATCTCATCCATTGTAAGACCTTCCCTGCATTTCTGTTGTGCTTTTTGGACTCTGTCAGTCCTAGGGAGAAGGACCTTCAGATTTATGATGATGTGGAAGAGATCAGGATCTTCTCCCTGACTTATGCATACCTGAGCAAGCAGGGTATGAAATACCAGAGTCCAGCTCCTAAATTCTGCTGACTCAGCTGCATTAGGAGCAAAGCAGCTTCTCAGAGCTTCCAACACAGCTTGCCAGGGACCAGCACAGTCCAGTCCATTAGATATTAACTATTGCTCTTAACAATGACCAGTGTCAAGGCCGTGCTATGGGATGGGCAAAGCATGAAGATTTAGTTGTGACATTTGTCATTCCAGCCTGGGAGTCCTTCTGTTCTGTGGAATGTTTGCTGTTACCCAGATAGTTGAGAAATAATAACATATGTTTGAGATATTTTATAAATAATTATTATTTACCCCCCTCAAATCCTTTTAAAGCAAGACCCAGGAGGAAGCTGTAGAGATGCAAACCATTGTAGAGGCAGCATCAGGGGTTATACTGTGAGGAGGAGCACTGGGGTGATTTATGGAGGTGCTGAAGACCTCTGTGCCCAAAAAAAAAGGGGCACAGCCACAGATTTCTTCCTGCACAGGGCTGGGTTATCTACATCTTTACATTGCTCCTCAAGGTCACTGCATATATTGCCTTACCACGGGTTTTATTTGCTGTAATAGGATGGGGAAAAGCCACCAATCCACCCCATTTTCATGGAGTAAAGAATGAGCAACCAACTTGCAGATAAAAGATCAAGCTGACCTAAAGACATGCAGAAAATAAACATTTCAAGTTCCAAACCAATGCCCCCTTTACAGTACGGAAAATACATAAGGGGTGTATCACTTTGTGATAGAGGGAGCAGAAACACCTAGGCAGAACTTATTGAAGGCCACAAAGATATACTAAGAAATCAGCAGGTTTTAGGAATTTCTGCAGTGTTTGTGGCCCTCCTAGCTAAGCTCTGTCAGTCAAACCCTGTCCTGTGTGAGCAATGTATTCCAGAAAAGAAAAGAAACAATAATCAGACAGTCCTCGTGGCAGGGACTGAAGTCCCAGCAGAGATTGTACTGCTGGCATAATTTTATGTTCTTTTAAGCTGTTAGTTCCATTAACATGGGACCTAATGTGATATTCCTTTAAGGTGTGAGATATCCTGTTCACCAACTTACTGCTTTTCAGTGTCATGGTTCATGTGCTTCTTGGGCTGGAAAGTGAAACCAACCTCAACACTATCCAACTATTCCTAGTTTAATTCTCCTCCTGCTGCAAGGAGCAGGAACATCTCCCTGTGCAGTCCCTGCATGGCTGGACAGTGCCAGTGCAGGAGTCATTAACAATGCAATTAGGAGGTGATATTTCTCTGTTCTTCACATGGAATGTATTAAATCCTGTATGAATGTTTTCTCTGCAGAACCCCACACCTCCACTCTTGGCCTGGGGGTGAAAGGGCTCTTCTCTGGTTTCACTTTTGGGACACCCTGTCCAGCCCATTCTCTTATGCCTCAGTATCTGTTTATCTTCCTGGTAACTGTACATGCTTGAGAGCTCTTCAGAGCTCCTTTAGGACACAACTGCACCAATTCTCCTCCTAAACTTCAAAGTTTGCCTGTTGGGATTCAAAAGACTCTAATGACCTTAGGCTGAGTTGCTCAGGTTTAGATTACTACAGTAATATTTATTAACATTAGGTATTTTGTATGTTAAAACTGAATGCAAATATTGTAACGATAATTAATCTTACTTTTTCCCTCCCAGAAATGCAATATTAAAAATCTACTGCAGAGAGGAAAACGTAACCATCACAAGACTGTCCCTATGTTCTTGAGCATCTTTCACAAGAAATCATCCTCCCACCAGTGAGACCTGCTGCTTCCCTTCACGTGTGTGAGGAGGAGTCCTCCAAAGTGCCTCGACTCTGTTGCTCTTCTCCTTCCCCATCTCAAAGAGGCAGTAAGAGAGATTTTGCATTTCCAAAAGACAACGAAGCACTGCTACTTACACCTTGAGTTCCTTCTGCAGTATTTTGTGCTTCTTGCTTTTTCCTTTGGGCTGACCACTCTGAGTTTGCTGCTGCCTGACCCCGGGACCTCCTGTGAGTGTCCTGCCTGCCTGTCCCAGCAGGGCAAGGGCTCTGCCAGTGCCAGGCTGGTTTAAATACTCCCTGTACCTTTAGCCCTGCGTTTCCACCTGTTGTGCCTTAAAGGAATAGCATCCAAAAGCTGTGGCAGGTGAGCAGCACCCCACGTGAGAGCAGGGAAGACGATGCCTGTCCCAGCTCTGCAGTCACTCCGAGGGTGCAGGTTCTAATTTACCCCCTGATTACACCCCCCCATTGCACAGCAGCCACCCCAAGGGTGGGTGGGCTCCCAGGCTGGGTCCAAGGCACCTCTGCCTCTTTTTAGGAAGGAGCATCCATGGGGTTAAGTCCATGGAGGGTCCTTTGGGTACCTTTCAGCCAGACTTTTTTGCTTGGACAGAAGCCAGCCAGCCAGGGAAGTTGTGATCCCTTGGTTTGCAGATGGTGCCTGAGCCTGGCACAAAGACACCGGGGAGCCTTAGGGAATCTAATTTTGAGCCCCCTCCTCTTTGCTGGCATTGCAACATCACCCTTGAGTTGTGACTGTGTTTCCCATTGTCCAGGGCAGGTGAGCCCCTTCATGCAAGGACTGGACACATCCAGGTGGTTTTTTCTAAGGTACTGCACATTTTTTGGAAACTAACGTCCCTAAGAAGACCTTGATTGTCCATCCCAGTAGAGCAATCTGTCCAACTTCCCTGCTCTCAAGCCCCTCTGCCTCCCCTCAGCCTGGTGGGAAGAGCAGGAGTCTGGGTGGGCAAGGGTTGGTCTTGTCTGTGCAGACCAAGAATATTTCAAGCTCTTTAAAATCAAAAATAACTAACAGCAGCTTTGCTGCCATCTCCCACCTAATTTCTTTGTTCTCCTGTAGGCATGTCAGGGGCCCAAATACAAATTCCCTCTGAGGTGTGGGGTTCTCAGAAATGGGAAAAAAGTAAAATTAATGAAGATTAAAGTATTTGTATTACATGGGATGAATCATTAACTTGCTTTAACTTGTACTAACTATGCAAGAGCAGTAATTCCTTCTAACTAGGGGGTCACACGGAGCTTTTCCCATCCTCTCTCAGTGAAAGCTGATGAGTTTGAACAGGATGGCAGCTCCAGGTGTTCCTGCCGTGCCTGGGAGCAGCAAGATCCTGACCTGGGGCTGGGATCTTCAATAAATTTGTCAGACCTTAAAGGCAGTCCTGGTGCAGCTCAGGGTGTAGAGCTCCTTCCTTTCCATGGGAGGTGAGGAAGGAGCTCCTGAGGTGAGGAAAGCTGTTGTTGTGCTTTCACAGGGTGATCTGCTGGGGATCTTGGACTGAGAGAACAGCCACCATCTCCCCCAGATGGGGACAAACACTGACCCCTTGCCAGCTCTGTCCATCCCACCAGTGCTGCTTCCCTGGACATTCCAAGCATTCCCTAAATAATATTGGCATTTCTTTTTCTCCTTGGCCATGGAGCTGTGCTTGCTTGGCCATGGTGGACACAGGTGTCTTTGCTTTCCTGTATGTCCCATTCTCCCTTGGGAGCCACCATATCAGCTTCTCCACTCACCCCAGGTCCATCCTGCAATTTTAAATGTTTTAAAGACCTTGGCCTTGCAGGAGAAGGTGGAATGGCCGTGGGCAGAGGAAATTCTGGCAGAAACCAGCCATGGGCACCTGCAACTGCTGGTGCAGCTCAAGGAGGAAAAGTTTCTTTAACCAAAGCACCGTCTTCGCCCTTAAGGTTTCCAGTAAACCAGATCTGTTGCCTTATGCAAATATATTTCCTTGCTTTAACACATGAGGAAACATTCTCCTGCCAAGTCACAGGTTCCAAAGCATTTTGGCATCTCCAGAAAACAAACAACCTTCGGATTGCTTTTATTGAGGGGGGACAAAGCCCAGTTTGCAGCATGGCACACAGCCTGAGAGGGCAAACCAAAGCTGCTCTTTGTGCTTGGGCTGGACTGGTTTGGTTTTGAAGCTGTGGATGGTTCTGCAGAAGGGAAAATAGCACTTGGGAATGGGAGCATTTGATAAGCTGAAATCAGATGTGGTTTGTGTTGCAAAATGGGCAATGAAGGGCTCTGGGTGCCTTGGCTTTCCAAAGGGAAACTTCCCAGCTCGTGCACAGGGGCTTTCACAGAAGGTTCTGGCTCAAATCTTCATCAGTCACCTTGAAAAGTAATTTTTCCCCATAGGGTAGCTGTAAAATAACAAAACACAAGAGAAGCTGTGATCTGCCATTGCCTGTCTATAATATTTTTGCAGGTGATTTCACGGGTGTTTGTTTGTTTTAATGCCAAACTTGATTTTTCAAAGGGGCCTGATATTTTAGGGAGTCCTGGGAACAGAAAGATGGAAAAACCTGGCTCAGAGGGGACAATCTGGGAACAAAAGGCAAAATTAACAAATACTGGTTTTCATTCTCATTTTCAGAGGTTTTTCACAGAATGTTGATTGTTTATTTTCAAGGTTTTAGGAGAGATGTACTTTTTTCTTCCCATTATTTAGATTTAGGACTGTAAGACCCCTTTTGGCTCTAAATGCATTATAATGAGAATATGAAATGCCATCACTAAGTTTTTGAACCACTATTTCATTAATTTATATATATATATTTTTTTTTTTTAATGGAGTACTTTTCACTGATACAAATTTCCACGGATTAGATGTTTTTAAAATATTTGCTCAGGTGTTTTCTACATGAGCTTCTCTCTAAAAAGAATGAACATTCTGAGCAGTCATATTTTGCCAGAAGTCAGAGGCTCTTACATGTAAGTTCATGATCCTGAATCTTCCAAGGACACCATAGATTTTCCTGCACAGTAGGACAGAAAACAATTACATGGTTGCAAGAGAGTGAACAATAAATACTTCTGGGGAATACTGAAAAAGGAGATAAGCAATCAGATTTCATTGAAATGAGCAGGAAGAGTGATAACAGATTTACTACATGCAAGCAAAAATTATAGTCACCTCTATAATAAATTTATGAACTTTATATAGGAATTAATCCAAGTCTTTTGAAATCTATGGCTTAATATTTCTTGGTAGGGAGGGAAGGCAGTAGTTTGGCAGTAGAACAAAAGTCCTGGACTGTGGATTGTAATTCCTGGACTGCAAACCTCGTGTCTCTCCTGGGGAGGGATTTTACTTAATAAAACACAAATTCTCTGCTTAAAATCTGGTTTTATTCTCTTCTGTTAAGAGAGATGCCACTTGCAATGCCAGTTTCAGAAAGCACCCACCTACATTTGCATTCCTGCACTTTTCCTGGGCTTGGGGGTTCCTGCACCCTTTCCTCTTCTGCAGGACTCGGACCAGCCTGAACTGTCACTGCCTCCAGGTCTCCAGTGGAGCTCCTTTCCCCTCCTTTAAACCAAAAAACACAGGGCTGCAAAGGAAGGCACATCTCCCTTAATGCCTCTTGCAGTATTCCAGCACATCAGACACCACATTAGGCCCATTATTTCCCATTTAATTCTTGGGAAAAATGTATTTCCCCTCCTCGCTGTCATTGCTGAAGCTTTTCTGTCCCTAAATTTATCTCTAAGATCTAGGATAAGATATATGCACATATTTTTTCACACTCCAAAGGGATTTTTGGGGCTCATCTTTCTCAGCTTTGCACTGAATGAGCTGGATTTGGCCCCAGAAGCTGCTCATGCCCTGCTCTTTATACCTCAGGATTTCCGAGCACTCGTGGAGCCATAAATCTATCCACAAAAGCTCAACCCTGCTTTCAGCAGGGCTTCAGGATTTCCATTTCCTTCATTTGCTTTTTGGTTAAGCATATTTTTAAAAAAAAAAAAAAAGCCAAACAACTTCTGGAGGACTTTGCTTGCTTGCAACTACAGCTGCACTGGCCACGGAATGGACACGTGTCTCCAGGGATGGAAATATTCCATGGGTCAGACTCCAGCCCTTGGAAATCACAAGCAAAACCCTTGCAAAACAACCACTGCCACCCAAAAGGTGTTGCCTGGCCAACTTACCCGTCTTCCTTTCAAGTTTTATTTTGACCAGGGTGAGAAGAGTGATAGCGACGCAGATCAGCAAAGCAAGAGCTGGTAACACCACTGGGAGCAGATGGGATTCACCTGAGGAGCTGGAGAGATGAATCACTGGAGTTAAAGTGGATTTTGATTCCTTTATGTGGCTAATGCAGGCTGTTGGGTTTACCCCAAATCGTATAAAGGAGTTATAAACTCTGGTGGAATAAAAGAGCAGTCAACAAAGTCAAGGAGAGTGGAAATCATTTGACCTGCAGTTTGGCTTATGAGGAAGTAATTTCTACAGCTGCCTCTGCTCTGCTGTGTGGGGTTTGTTCTGCCAGCTCAATTAGCCCCTTCAGAAGGAAAACAAGCCCTTTCCACAATCCAAATTCTCCAGCAAGGTCCACATATCCTTTTTGTGAGCTGTTATGGACCCTCATGTTGTTGGAAGGTGCCTACACACCATCTCCTTGCAAAAAGGATATGAATGCTATCAGAGCTCCCCAAGCAGAGAGGGCTTTACAGGAATGGTGGAAAATCTGGGTCTTTATGTAAGAATTGCATGATTTGTGATTAGTAACCTCCTCTTTCTGGCTGGGAGATGTGGCTTGGAGGGGGCTGGGGATGGAGAGGATGGTGTTTCTCATGCTGGGGGTCAGTGGGGCAGACGTGACTCAAGGTGCACATTTCAATACTAGATTTGTGGATTTGTCCAGTTCAGTTAGGGCTGATGCTGCAATATCTGGTGCATCTGCAGGACCCCACAGATCCTTTCACCCCGTGCTGGGTGGTGGGCACAGCTGGGGTGAGAAGTGTCTGAGCTGCCCCAGCCATCCTGCCCAACAGGAAGCACAGGAGGTAAATCCACTGGGAAACCACTTGAGCCACAGGGCTTGGTATGGAGAACTGCCACGGAGTAATTACCAGCCAAAACACTCACAGCCTTCGGATTAACCTTGTCCAAAGACAACTCCTGATGCAACAGCGAGTGCCCAACACTGCCCAGGTTCCTGGCTGCTGTAGGGGCTTGGCTAAGGTGTGCACTCAAGTGTGCAGCAGGTGCAGATTCACTGGGTTATTGCTCAAGCCTCATGTTTCCCAAGCTCCTGTCTCTGTCCTGAGCAAAGCAAAACAGACAGGAGCACCTCTGTTGACTCTGGCATCTGGTGGGCAGCACCAGAAGGTTTGGAGACAAGTTCAAAGATATGTGTACATGGGCATGAGGTACCCTTGCCTTCTGCTTCTCTATTCTAACACCTCCTGCTGGTATTCTCAACTTGCAGCCTGTGCACAGCCTCTGTAAGGCCCTGGGAAATGTCATAAAGCACCCAGTCTGTGCCAGGAAAATGTGGCTGTGGAATTACCTCTCGTGGTAGGTTTCACCTGGGGAGGTTCCAGAGGTGCCAGGGGTGCCAGGGGGCAGCAGGGTGCTGGTGCCCTTGGTGACAGTGCCCACTGTGGTGCTCTTGGTGACGGTGCCCATCACATACATCAAGCCTGGGATGCTCCTCTGTGTGGGTGTGCTGGAGGCAGCTGGACTGGATGAAGTGGGTTTCACAGAGGTGGTTGTTTCTGGGTCTTGTGAAGAGCAGATTTCTACAGAGAACATTATTTTGAGGCTTTAATACCCATCTTTTTGCATTAGAGTTACCAAAGATTTGTGTATTTCACCTTGCAGCTTGCCATGAAAAGAAATACCAGACCCAAGCATTTTTGTTTTCCTTTGAGTCTTACAGAAAGCAGCTTGAGAGCACTAATGGAAACCTTCATACTTGGCAAACATTCCTACTTTAACCCCACTGTTTCTGTCTCTGCCAGAGCAGCAGTTCCATGGATCTGTGTATTTACATGCTGCAGTTTCTCAAACTGCAAGATAACTTTCAGCTTATCTTCCAGAGCCAGACACGTGTCTCTGTGCTGCACCTGCCTGGATCAGGCTGTCATATGCTGGGGGTTTGCATCATAAATAATCCATAATACAATTAAAACCCGTGGCATTGCTTCTGAAAGCTCAACTCACACCCCTGAAAACCTTTCCCATCACCTCAGCTGCTTGCTAATAACAAAAGCAAAATGTAGAGCTGATGTTTCTCAATGACTTGGTTTGGAAGGGACCTTACAGATCATCCCGTTGTGTTCCAGGCCATGCCACCACCTACCCTCGTGGATGTGCAGCTTCACAGAGGATGTGTGCTCTGTGTGCCCACTTTTAGCCCTGCACCAGTACCATCCTGCGTCCTCCAGTCTCAGCTGGCTCATCACCACCGTGTAGGTCCCACCTTTGGGGTCACTGCTGCCCATTTGCAGTCGCCCTTTGTAGGACTCGTGCACAAAGCCGTGGGTGTCCAGGAGCAGAGAGCAGCTCCCCTCCTCCCACCTGCACAAAGACTTCTCCTCGTAGCTCCTCTTGGGATCGTAGTGGCACTTGAAGGACAGCGAGCCTCCAAATGTGCCGCTGAGAAATTTGGGTCTCCTGGGAAGGGCGGAGGCTGCAGGTTGGAGGGGACAGAGTTAGTCTTTAGAGCTTCTCATCCAGCACTGTGAGGAACCTGTCCCAGTCCCCCTCGTGCCCTGTCCTACCTGTGGCCACCCGCAGAACCATCTCCTGTGAGGTGTCCCAGCCATTCAGCCTTTCTATCCCACACCTGTACAGCCCTGAGTCTTCCTTTACTAAGTCATTTATCAAGACTTTGAAAGCTCCAGAGCTGTCCTGAGGGGTGATGAAGATCCGTCCAAGGTGCCTCCTTCCCACATAGCCATTGGAGTCAGCTATGAGAGTGCAGCTCGTTCTTCCCACTTTGCACCAGAACCTCTTCCCACCACCTTGAGTGTCCCCAGAAGGGCACAGGACCGTGACAGAGCCATGGAGCTCACCTTGGATGAGTTGGAGTGGCCTCAACACACCGGCCTCTGTAGGGAGAGAGCAGGACAGGGACTGTCCAGCACACAGCCAGGGAGGAGGGAGTTTCCTTTTACATTTATGAACAGCTGATTTGTCCAAGTCTCTATGCTTTGATACCTCTTTATTGTAAATACCTGATTAACAGCACGGGGTAGAAAAAGCTGACACACCTGCCATGTGTGGACGCTCCAGCATCTCATCCCAAACTGCTCCCACGAGCCGAGCTGCTGGTCCCCTGTCCCCACCTGCGTGCCAAAACTCACCTGCCAACACTCACCTGCCAACACTCACCTGCCAACACTCACCTGCCAAAACTCACCTGCCAAAACTCACCTGCCAAAACTCACCTGCCAAAACCGTGAGGTTCAGGCTGACGTACAAACCCCCCCTGGTGGGGCCGATGCCACACTGGTACCTCCCGGTGTCACTGCTCTTCAGCCCCGTCATTGTCACCGCGAAGGTGCCGTTCTGGGGCACGTCCTGCAGAGACACTCGCCCCACGTACTGCTCGGAGGTGTAGCCAGTGGAGGAGATGATGGTGTAGCAAACCCCGTTTTCTGCTGTTTTGCACCAGTATTTCCGGTCATGTTTGTTGGCTGGTGTGATGGAGTAGAAGCACCGGTGGGTGATGGACCCTCCAATGCCACCTGTCAAAAACCTGGGTCCGTACAAGCTGCCTGAAACTGGCTCTTTTGGGGGGAGAGAAAGAAAGAGAAGCTCTTGGTTACTCAGAACCAACCAGAAGCCAGCTGCCAAAACCCGGTGTTAGGGGTGGGATTCTCAGTGGCATCCATGGGACATCTGGCTCAGAGGGTCCACAGTTTATTTTGGGTGTGGTGTGTTGCCTTCCCTCAGGGCTACATTATCCACCTGAGGGGGACTGGTGGCACAGAGCCACCTCCCTATGCCATGGCACAGATGAGGAGACCCTTCATGCCCCTTACAGGATGCTCCAGACCCCCACCAGCCCTGGTGTTAAGGACTGAGGGCAGCAATTAATGGCAAACACCTAAGAATAACCTTTGGCATTTGCAAACTCTGCCTCGTCTGGCAACTCTTGTCTCCCTGCAGATGCTGCACTGAGAGCAATGGAGAGCTGGGATTCTCCTCCCAGCTCTTGCCATGCTTTGCTGACTCTCTGAAGATTTCTAGGGGGCAGGGAGGGTGGTTTGACAGGTTTCTGTTTTGCAGGTGGAGGTATCTAATGTCCAAGTGAGGATTTAGCCAGAAGAACACAACCTGTGTCCCTGGTTCCAGCTTTACCTGTTCTTATCAGAGTGGCTGGCTGGGGACTTGGTTTCTTGGTGACTCACCTTGCAGCAAAGCTGCTAAGAGAAAGAGAAGCACCATGTCCAGCCTTCACGAGTGTTTGCTTGGCAGACTTCAAAAATCTCACGCTGGGGATGGGCTTTTGGTGATCTCTGTGTTAACCAACAGAAGAGAGAGATTGTGGCTGGGATCTGCCAAGGGAAACCACTGGATTGCCCTGACGGGCACTCTGAGCAGAGCAGGCTCCCAGCCCATGACATGTCCTAGCCCAGAAAGAAGGGAATTTCAAAAGCAAAAAAACACTGCCAAAAAGCTGCAGATCTCAGGAATCCCAACACCCTCAAACATCTCCGATCACCCCCCAATTATCTCCCTTTTTAAATTTTTATTCCCTGTGATTTGTCTTTGTACACGTTGTCATGACCCTTTCCAGATCTGAACAGTGTTTGGTGTCTCTGTCCAAGACAGGGATTGCTTCCTTGTTTGAGGTAAAACCTTTTGCTTGCTGCAACACTTTTATCTAAAATTCTTTGTTTGAGATTTGCCTCATCTCCACTGCAGCTGGAACCTCTCTAAGTGCAAATGACGTGGTTTATTTCAAACTTGCTCATGCATTGGAATCTCTTCAAAGCGTTCAGGAAATACGAACAAGGAAACTCAAATGGCACAATGAGCTTTATTCCTGCTCACCACGGTGCTGAGCTTGGCTAACAGGATCCACTGCTTGTCCCCCTGCACCCCTTGTGCTGCCCAGGAGTGGGAGGTGGGCTCAGTCTTACACCAGTGTCATGGTTTAGCTCAAACCAGCACAACCAGCCACTTGCTGGGCCTTGCATGCCCTGTGCTGGGAATATTATGCATCTCCCCCAGCTTGCAAGCATCCAGCCCTCCCTCCCCTTGGCCGTGGCTCTGCTGATGGGAAGTGTGGGGTGGGGCTGGAGAAATGCCCCGTTCCCCTCTCAGCTCAGACTGGGTGCCCAGCTGGCACAGCATCCTCTTTGGGCAGTTCCCCTCCAGGTTTTCCCCGCTCAGGAGGCAGCAGAGGCAGCTCTGCAGGGGAGGGGGGTGTGTGTTTGTGTGTGCACATCTGCCCCACCACACCTGCCCCACCACATCTGCCCCACCACATCTGCCCCACCACACCTGCCCCACCACACCTGCCCCACCACATCTGCCCCACCACATCTGCCCCACCACATCTGCCCCCACCACATCTGCCCCACCACATCTGC
>JAWWEE010000069.1:2455155-2527344 GCA_035221455.1 Xenops minutus | reverse complement strand
CCCCAGTATCCCAATAGAGCTACCAAGGTCCTCTCATGTTCTCAGATGCAGATTAGCCCCCCCAGCATCCTAATAGAGCTACCAAAGTCCTCTTCTTTTGCAGGCTCTCCCTCTCTGTTGCTCTGCTCTGCCTCCTGTGCCCCCTGAGCTGGCAGTGCCCCTCTCTGCAGGCTGGGCTGTGGGGCAGGGATGGGGCAGGGAGCAGCGTTGGGGGATGTTGAGGTGCCCATTCTGCCCTGGGAACTGAATGCTTTGCCTCGGGAAGCTTTGCCAGCTTCGCCCTGGTGCTGATTGACATATCTGTGTCTGTGTGACTGCGGCGTCTGGGCCACGCTTTCCAGAGGAGAACACTGTTCCCCTGCAGTCTGAAGGTGTGAAACGAGCTGCTTGGCTCAGGCTCGCCGTAAATCCTGCCTCAGCAAGCCACAAACACCGACATTTGCACGTGGGGAGATCTTGCCAGCCCTCCTGGCAGCGCTTTGGGAAGGGCAGAGCTGAGGAAGGAGTTGGTGCCCATATTACGAGCCAGCAGAGGGGCTGCAGGGGGTGGGCACAGCACTGGGGCAGGGCTGGCAGGGTGCTGGGGGTGAAAAAGGCAGTTCCATGAGAAACTACAAGGGCTCCAAAATGTGTTTGCTCCCGTTCTCTGCCTGGGCACACAGGATCTCAGGAGCTGGAGATGCTCGCTGCCAGCTTTCAGTGGCATTGCAGGAGGGAGCCGTGGGTTTGCTGAGGGATGTCCAAACCCCCCTTTGCCATGGTCATGGGGGTGCCTCATTAACCCGATGAGGGTTGATTAACCCTAATGAGGGTTGGCAGCTCAGCCTGCTCTTGTTCCCCTTCAGAATGTTGGGAGAAAAAGGTTGATGCTGGGCACGGGCGTGGGCAGCCCAGGCAGAGACACAGCACCAGGCTGTTCCCAGCACCAGGCACAGCCACTGCATGGCCTGCCTGGCACAGTTTGCTTCTTTTACCCTTTAAAACCTTTTGCTGAAGTTCCTAGGAGTGCAAAAAATGGGAAATAGGAGCTGAGAGGTGTTCTGAGGCTCAGCTCAGAGCAGGACCCTGGTTCTCAGGGTTGCAGGATGAGGAGCTGGTGTCTGTGATCCTTCAGGGAGGAGAAACACTTCTCATGGCCTCAGTGCTCTTGGCTGCAGGAACACATGCCAAGGACATCCTGGCAGAGCACTTTGGTGTTGGGAAAGTATTGCCTGGATGAGACTTGTTGCTGGAGCAGAGAGGGCAGGATGACATGAGGCTTCCTATCAAGTTGGGTGTTTTATTTCATTGTTTTGGGGTTTTTTTGTCCCTGATTGCCAGTCTGAAAGACTCTTCTTTAAAGCAAATTCCATGGTTTAGTCCTTCAGTCCTGCTGGATGGGGCACAGCTCCCAGGTGTCAGTCTGACTTCAGTGACAGGAGTCATTAAAAGGTGCTGCAGGCTTGCATCTGGCCTAATGTCATTTTTTAATTATCTTCTTTCAATAGGAGGTTGGTGTCAGTGAGCTGGCACACGGTGTGGTGAGCAGAAGAGGAGGGATGTGTTGGTATTGAGCATGTCCTGAGACAAAGGCTTAATCTGAGCTGGCAGCATCTCCTTGGGCAAAGCCTGATGGACTTGGAGACAGTGTTTGCTTGGGAAAGGTTTGTGGCACTGGCAGGGAGGAGCTGTAAGAGCAGTTTGAGTTGTTTAAAGCAGGTCTGACACATTTCCCCCCCATTTTGTCTGTCTTTGCAGTGTTTGTCACCATCAGGGACCTGCTGCACTTCTGGGAGAACAGGGGAGGGCAGGAGCGAGCCCTTTGGTTTTGATCTTGTTTGGGGGAGCAACCCAAATATGCCTTTACTTTTTAGGTGTCCAGATCCTTAAATAAGGTCCTTCTGTGAGAGTCCATGGCTGGATTTTATATCAGTGCCTCACCTGAGACTAGTCTGGGTCTCTTGCAAACATTTACTGCGTCCCTCGAGCCCAACTAACAGGGCAAGAGGATTTTCATCTTAAGCATTCCTTTTTTTATAATTTGATTCCATTTTCCCTCCTAATAGCCCCCCATGCTGGTTGTTCTGCTCGATGTTTACACCTCTCAAACATATCCATACACATCCTGTCTGACAAAGCTGTGCTTGCTCTGACCTGGATGTCTTCAAATCTTTTGATGTGCCCATAGAAATGGGTTCCCTTCAAACCCTTAAACCATTTTTGTTGTTTTCTTTGGACTCTGCTCCGTTTGTCAATGCCTTTCTGGTAATGAGGTGTCCAGAAGTGAATACATGATTTCATTTATGGATTAATTACATGTGGAGAGAGAGGGGCCAGGCACATCCTGCTATGTGAGACGTGTCTCTGTGTGTTCTCTGAAACCAAAGTGGC
The DNA here is from genome assembly GCA_035221455.1 of Xenops minutus. NCBI lineage: Eukaryota > Metazoa > Chordata > Aves > Passeriformes > Furnariidae > Xenops > Xenops minutus. The sequence goes on along the minus strand of JAWWEE010000069.1, from coordinate 2,524,974 downwards.
CTTTTTGCTGCCACATCCTCCTGCAGTTTCACCTCGAGCTGCTTCCCCTGTGCCTTTCCAGGTTCACTGCATTTCACTGCAAAGCATTTCACTGCACAGCCCCTGAAACTTCATAAAGTGTGTTCTTTCCTCTGCCACATCATTAGCAAAGCTGTGCCAATTCAATCTAACACAGATCCATGGCATCCCTTGGCTGTTTCCCCCCAGCTCCTTTGTTTCCACTTGGCCTTGCAGGTGCTAAATCCTAATCCCTTCGAAAGTTGGGGGAATGGAGGCTGCTCAGATTTTTGCAGGATTATTGCTTTTAATTTTAGGATTGACTCTGGAAAATGCTCCTATAATCCACATGGCATTTCCTTTCTTCTTAAATAAATAGTTTGTGCTGACAAACTGACTGTGCCTAACAAGGTGTTCCCTGCAAGGCTCTACTTGCAGAGCTTGCTGAGCTGCTCTCTGCAAAAAATACCTTTTCCTGACTGGTTTTCCCATTCTTTTGCTAGGAATAGAACTTAATTGCATCCAGCCATTTAAGTGATTCCCAGAATTAGGTATTAGACTTCCGTTTTGAAGGAATTTGATGAATTTCCCTTTTAAAAAATTACTTCTTCACAAATAACAACACTTGATTTCCTTGGTTAATTGCACAGATTGAGTGATTTGCCACATGTCTGCATTTTCCAGATCCTCCCTTTTCCCCTCCTTCAGTGCAAGCTATTTTTATAAACTCGCCACCACTCTGATTGCACAGGCATCTTTTCTTAATTTACTTCTGAAGACAAATTTAATAAAGGAATTCCCCTTCTTAGTCATATTGAAATCATTCTTTTTATCGTTTATTAATTCCCCTACTTCTTCTTAACCAGGTTTTTGTTGGTATGTTTATAAATAAGTCCTCCCTCATTCCTTAATCCTTTTGTCCAGCCTTAACTCGGACTGTATTTTATTGTTACCACTTAATTGTCTCTGGAGGAATTAAATGGGGTATTTTCTTGTTCTCATCCTTATCCACAGTAATATTTCCCTTATTCCTCAGCCCTTAGGAAGACAAGGAGTGCTTAAATGCTGTGGAGTCTGGGGGAGGCTCTGCTTGTGGGGTTTTGGGGTTGTTTGGGATTTTCTTCCTGGTTTCTGGTTTTGATTTAGCAATGTTATATTAATCACGGTATTCTCAAGTTGCCAACTGGCCCATTTGCAGCACAGGTGGGATTTTTGGTCTCCCTTTCATTGTCCTTATGGCTGCTGGAGGTGCCTCATGTGGAAAGACACTGAGAAACGGAGCTGGCCTTTCCTCCATGGCTTTACAGTACACAAGAAGCAAATAGTCTGATTTTCCTGAATTGGCATCATTTGTGGCCACTGGTCCCAAATTTTAGTAAGCCTGTGATGAAGAGTTAAGATCCAGTTGATCTCTCCAATCTCTCTAAAGCCAGATTATATCCTAGATAAATTCAGCCTAATGTGGAACTGCCCTCAGTCACTGAAAATCCTCTGCAATGGGTTGGGCTGGGAATTTTTTTTTCTTTACTTCTCATTATTTTTCAATCTACCCTTGGATTTGCAGCCAAAGGCTACAGCCTCTTGCAGTTGATTTTTCAGTGCTGATAACTCAACACAATAATTTAGTCAACCTGATCTTCCCTGTTGAATTTCAGCTTATTGGCATTATAATTAATTTTGACATGTAACACCACCCCTCCAACTTTCCCTCTCAAATCTATTAATGTGCAATGATGAAAAGTATGTGCTGTGCATAATATTGTTTGGGAGTTATGGATCTCACATCCCTCTTGTTGGAGAGGGAAGGAGCAGTAGTGCATTAATTCCTGCTGCTGCCTGAAAGTGCTGGGAACTTGCTTGGCTTGTGGCATCACCTTCTCTCAGTCTAAAGCAGGAAGGTGGTGATGGATTTCATTAAATCTTCATGGAATCAGGGAATGGTTTGGGTGGGAAGGGACCTTAAAGCTCCTCTTGTTCCACATCGTGCCATGGGCAGGGACACCTTCCACCAGCTCAGGGTGCTCCAAGCCCCATCCAACCCAGCTTTGGACACTTGCAGGGATCCAGGGGCAGCTTCTCTGCCCAACCTGTGCCACCTTCAGCTCAAGTATTTCAGTGCAGAGTGGTTTGGAGTGTGCTGACTATAAACCACTGGCCTGTCTGACATCCCCCCCAGCCTCGCTGCTTCATGGCATTTGCAGCACTGCCGTTTCTTCTGCCCAGTTTTCCTCCATTCACACAATTCAATGATGGCCTTTGGTCCCCAAAAAACCCAACCCCCCCCAAGACAAAGCCCTGCTCTGGTTGTTCCAAAGGTGATTACATCACCAACACGTGGCTGGATTTCATTTTCCTGCTGCACTGGGGGAAACTCAGGAGCGAATGCCCAGGAGGAATTAAGCTATAAAGGCGCTGGAGGAGGAAGTGCCTTCAAAGCAATTAGCAGGAATTTAACAAAGTGGATGAAAATCCAATCTCAGCAAGCTCGGAATTTCCACCCTGGCAGAATCTCCAGCAGGAAATGTGGGGCTGGGGAAGGGGAAACTGCACTCCAGCAGCACACAGGGCTTTATCCTCGCTCCTGAGAGCTGGGAGCAGGCAAGGAAAGCTGGAGAGGGGCTTGGGACAAGGCATGGAGGGACAGCACACAGGGAATGGATCCCAGTGCCAGAGGGCAGGGCTGGATGGGATATTGGGATGGAATTCTTCCCTGGCAGGGTGGGCAGGCCCTGGCACAGGGTGCCCAGAGAAGCTGTGGCTGCCCCATCCCTGGAAGTGTCCAAGGGCAGGTTGGACAGGGCTTGGAGCAACCTGGGCTAGTGGAAGGTGTCCCTGCCCATGGCAGGGGGCGGGATGAGATGATCTCTAAAGTCCCTTCCAACCCAAACCACTCCGTGATTACATGATGATGATGATGATAATGATAAAGTGCCTTTGTTCCTAACAGGCAATTTAATTTCCAAACTGATGTAGGCTTTCTTTAGAGAGAGGGGCTGACCTGTGGAGGCAACTGCACTAAACAATTTACTGATGTTAATTAACTGCTTGCAGCATTAAGTTCCATTCAATGGTTTTCATCACTGACCTTGCAGCACCATCACCTTTCCAAGACAGTCTGTGAATACTAAACAGACTCATGCTGACAAACCCCAGGCTTCTAATTCCTCTCCCAAAAGGCATCAGTGGAGTTTTGGCTTTCCATGGAAAGATAGGGAGGGCATCCTAGTGCAAAACTGCCCCATTTCACAGCCCCCCTGCATAAAAGGTGTGCACAAGGGGAGAAATAGTGGTGACCCACACAAAGAATCCAAGGAATGCAAGAAAATGATGCCTGATTAGCTACATTTCATGAAAACAGGGCCATGACTGTTTGTAGCTGAGCAATTAACTAAATTAGTTTGAGGCTGACCAGCCTAATGCAAACCTGCACATCAGGGAGAAGCTGCATGGGAAAAGATCTGACCAAAAACCCATCAGGTTCTTCAGCACACACTGTACTTTGGCTCCAAAGGGGAGAAGGAGCCTGGGAGATCATTAAATCCCCCAGCCTGAGCCCAGGGATTCATTCCAAGCCTGAAGAAGTGGTTGGGAAGCAGCAGAGGGGCTGCACCCTGGGTGATTAGCACAGCCTTGAGCCCTTGGCCAGGCACAGGGATGGGTGGAGAGAGGCAGCTCTGCCACGTGTCAGCACTTTAAGGGGCTTGAGGGGTTAGACAGGATTAAGGTTGTTTGCACTGAAGCTGAGCAGGGCACAGACACTGCCCTCCACACAGAGACAATGTCCCAGTGTGTGTCATAATGGCCAGGGCTGAGGTCCCCCCTGTGCAACCTGGCCCAGGTGGCCTTGGGAAGGTTCTTCTGGGCTCCTGTGTGGCCAGGGAGAGAGAGGGCTGCTCAGTGCTTCCAGACTGGCTGCTCACATCCCCCTTGCATTGTCCCTCTCCTCCCCAGGCTGAAGCAGGAGGCAGAAAGAGCAGCTTGGCTGGAGGAATGCCCTTCCAGATGCTGCAAAAAGCTCCGTGGGGCTGAGAGGTGGCAAGAGCAGGATCCACCCAGCAGCAGGGCTTGACTCTGGGTGGCACCAGGCAGAGTCCCAGCCCTGCTCTTGCATAAAGTCCCAGCCCAGGAGTCACACAGCCCCTGGGCATAAACACCTGCGTTTCTAATGGCTACAAACACAGCCAGCCTGGAAAATGCCATATTTTGCTTGCAGGATTGAACAGCAATGCCTGCCCTTGGAACGGGGCTTGCCCATGGTGGGTGATTCAGCCCAGAGGATCTGGCAGCAGCAGGTGCCCTTCACCCCATGGACAGGCACAGAGCTGGAGTTCATTCCCAGAGGAATGCCCCTGATCTCCTGTGGCTGCAGTTTTTGTTTAGTCTCTTTCGTTTCCATTTCCTACCAACATGCACAACTCCTGTTTATCAACATCACCCCACGGCATCACAGGTCAATGACCAATATTTGGAAGTGAGATTTCTGCTTGGAAATCCGATCAAAACTCAGCTTTCATGACTCTAGTACATTCTAGTTTTGACTCAAGACAAGGATTGGAAGAGAATCCTTTTGTTTCCAAACCAACCTGGTTTTAGGAAAAGCTGAGGCTCTGTTTCAGGCCAAAAATGCTTTGAGAGAGACCTTAATGCTCTTCTCCTTTCTCATTAGATAATCAAGGTGAGATTACCTTTGAGTCTACAGTAGTCATGTAGCTGCATTATGCAAGTAATGAGCAGTGAGACAGAGCATTAAGTAGGTGGAATCTGTTGTGGGTAAGATGGAATGGTCAGAGGAGAGGAGCATATGGATAAAAATGTACCATTAAACCATGCAAGAGCTTGGCTGACCCCTTTACTCGGGGTTTAACCTTGCATCTTCCTCTCCTTTCTATCCTGTGTTCTTCCTGCCTTTAAAGTCAATCATTTGCACTTGAAAGTCTGCAGCTGGAGGAGTTCAGGGCTGGGTGGAACCCCTCCTGCTGCCTGGCTGCACATCAGGCTGGTGCAAGCCTGCCAGTAAACATAGGAGCATCATGTATTCCATATTCCCCTCTGTCCTTGCAGGGAGAGCCAGGAGTCCCAGAGTCACTGAACAGTTTGGGTTGAAAGGGACCTTAAAGCTCACCTTGTTCCACCCCCCCTGCCAAGGGCAGGGACACTTCCCACTAGACCAGGGTGTTCCATGGAAGTGCCATGGAAAACTTTCCATCTGCTGGTTGTACTGGGAGCACTTCCACCAAATCCCATCTCTGTGGGTCCTGGGTTGCAGGATCCCCACTCTCTGGTGCAGACACATCAGCTGCAATGCCCAGCTGCTGCCTGGGTGGCTCACACTCCTCAAATCAAGACGTACTGAAGGTTAAAATTCGGTATTTAGCTTTATCAGAGTTTTGACTACAACATAAATCTGCACTACACAGTCATTTTCTGATCATGTACAAGTTTATTAGAGAAAGGAACCACCTCTCTTATAAAAGGTGAGCAGCACAGATGTTGGCAGCATCAGCTGGGGCTAAGAGATGCCGGGAGAGTTTGAAAGGCTTTGTTTCAGACTTGCATCTCTTTCTTTTGGGCAGCACTTCTGGATCTGACACCAACCCAGCCTGTTCTTCCTAGCAGTCACTTCGGGATATTCGTGTGTCTTCCAAGTGCCAGATCCAGGTGGTTGGGGCTGGATGGGAGAGCAGTGAGGCAGAGGAGGCAGTGGGATGTCTGTGCAGCCCCCCAGCCCCTCTGGCAGACACTGTGGGAGGGGGAGCATTGCTGAGCCCCCTCTGGTGCCTGTTGGTCCAACAGTTCTGTATATGGCAGTGGTGGTTTTGGGAGGCACTTGCATGTGGCAGGTGAGTGCTCAGGCCTCAGAGGCTGTGAGAAAAGGAATCAAAACCAAAGAAAAGTCCTAAAGGAGCAGCAGAGTCCTGCATTTCTTCCCAGAGAGGTTTTATCCACAGGCAACCCCTTTTAAAATAAGCCAAACCCCAAATTCCATGGCTTCCCTGTTTTGATGAATCCCCAAATCATTAAAGACCTTGTAGGAGAATATACCCCATCCACATGCTGAGTGATGCTTTATATAAATAGCTCATATACACTTGCTATATACAAAATATTATATACATGTGGCATTACTTTATTTGGTCGTGAAGCTCAAATACCTCTGGGTGCTTCTCCTGAGGTGCCAGGGCAGGGGATCGCAGCAGAAGATGCTTGTGGGCGCCCTGCCAGAGGACAGGCAGTGATCCACCTGGATTTGGGGTGAAAAGCCCCTTTTCCCATTTGCCTGTGGAGTTATTCCTTCAGCAGGCCGAGCTTCTTCAGTGCCTCCCTGCGGGTCTCGTCGGTCGCGCCCTTCGGCGAGATCTTCACGCTGACGGCGGAGCGGGGCGACCTGGGGAATCCTGGCACAGGGTGGGATCTCCTCTTGCTGCTCTTCTCCTGCTCCAGCTGCCCCTGCTCCTGCAGCCCAGCAAAGTCCTTCCCTGCGCCCAGGGACATGGGCCGGGGGCGGCCGCTCCGGAGGAAGCTGGGGGCCAGCCGCTCGATGAAGGACATCTTGCCCAGGGAGCTGCTGGCCTTGACGTTCTGCTCCTTGGCGTTGGCCATGGAGCTGCTCAGCCCCACCCCGGAGCGCTCCAGCGTGTTGGATTTGAATGGGATCTGGCGCATCCCTGGCACGGAGCTCTCCGCTCCCACGGGCTCCTTGGGGATGGGGAATGGAGACTCCCTTGGCTGGGGATGTGTGGGAGGGTGAAGGTGGGCGCTGGGCTCCCTCCTGCCCTGGGACAGTCCAAGCTTCTCCAGTGCCTCCCGCCGGGCTTTCTCCTTCTCCTTGGGGTCGAGGTGCGCCGAGTTCACCTTTTCAGCAGCAGCATCACTGGCAGGGCTGGGCTGAGAACCACCTGAGGGTGGAGGTGGTGCTTTTGCCTTCTGGTTATGCTCCGTGGCGAGTGGCACGGGGCTGTTTTTGCTGGTTTTCAGGATAATATTTGGTGGCAATTTCCGTGGCTTGGGGGCAGTGGGAGGCCCACGCTTGGCATCGGGGTCCTGAGGGGTCTCTTCCAGTGTGGATTTCTCTGGTTGGCCCCAGGAAGTCCAAGCCTTGGTCTCCTTGGTTGTTTCCCCCTTGGCATCTGAGCGATTGCTGCGTGACCACTCATGACTCACCAGGTCATCCTGGAAGGGATCTGGAGGTTGGATAATCAAAGATCCCATGGACTTCACATGGCTTCTTATGTTGGCTTGGTCAAGTCTGTCCTCCTTGGCTACCTCCTGTGAAGGTTTTTCTACTGGCACTGGGTCCTTCGCTGTGTGGACAATCACCTTGCTGTCAGAAGCTCTGTTTGCTGCAGGGATATTCCTGGGAAGACTGAAATAGCCTGGGCTTGGAACTACTGCTGGAGGCAAGCTGGAGGAGGCAGAGATGCTCTTGCCACTCTTCTGTTCAGCTGCACACTGCTGACCTCTGCTTGGAGGGGGACCCCCGTTTCCCAAATCTGGGAAAAGAGAGAGATGAAGTCACACACCATTCCAGCCATGGGCTCAGGGGCTCAGGGCACCCTCCTGTCTGCAAGACACACTCCACACCTGCTGGGCCAGCACAGCCACGGCTCAGGACTCACCCCCAAAGCTCACCCTGACTCCTGCTGCTCTGTCACCGCTTGGCAAGTCAGATACTTTGGGTTTGATAAAGACCCTGGTGACTGAGGAGCCTGGTGAATCTGTGTGAGCCTGTTGGGAGCCTGAGTAAAGATTCTGTGCCCTGTGGTTCTGCTGACCTTGCTCCATACCTGCCCATGGGAATGGGGAGAAGGCACTTGGTGCCCTACTTGTCTGGCTGCCTACACTGAGGGATGGAAATCACCTGGCTGTACTTTACCACACCATAAAACTGGGGCACTGCTCCCTTGGCACAGAGATCCTGGAGCAGGGTTTCCAGCTTACCTCTGCCCACAGGGTCTTTCTTGGGCCACATCCCAGGCAGCTTGGAGGGCTCTGTGTAGTCTGTCTCATCAGTGGACACCCCGCTGTCAGCCTCTGCATCCAGTGAGCCAATAGTTTCTTCTAAGAACATCAAACACTCCTTCTCTTCCACAGATAAATAGTCATAGCTGTTATCACTCTGGAAAAAGAAAATAAAGCAGTAAAGGTAAGAGACAGAGGTGTTTTCTGTTTAATGTCCTGGCAGTTAAGAGGAGCCTGGGACAGCTCCTGGCCTGTGGCTATTAAAAAGTTGGTATTATAGCTACTGAATAGTAGACAATCTAAAATAGAAATATATATATGTAGATCCATTTTCTATTACCCCACTCTGTGTGTCAGAAGATGGGTTATCCTGGACTTGAAAATTTGGCCTCTGCTTTTTAGTGCTTTAATTTACTTTGAAATATGAGCAGATGGGTAACATGGGTGATCTATAGGTAAAGACACCTGTACTGCTCAGCAATGCTGAACCTTAGAAAACATCATAAACACTGAAGGTTTCTGTGCAGGTGATGAACTCTGCTTGTTCTCCCCTTCATACCTCAGCAAGATCCTGGTTAATTTTTGTTGTGTTTGGAGTACCAGGAGATACGATATTGCAATATCAGATATTGCTGTGGAAGTGCCAGGTTACAAGGTGATTCCTTCAATATATAATGAAAAAACAAGAAGTGCAGGACAGGATGGAGTGTGCATCAGATCAACAAGCACAGAGGAGGAATTATCCCAGGTGGAGTTGTTTTGCAGAGACACTTATCCAAATCTTTTACCGTGCAATATCACAACCAGTTTTTCCATCCCTATTAAATTCAGAGGGTTTGGTTCTGGTTTGCAATACATCAAATGGCAAAGCTGTCAGGACTGAGCGTTACACTTACACATATCAATTATGCTCCAAGTCAGACAGGATGTAATTAGTCCATCAATCTTGGAATCAGTGTTGGGAGACAAACAAGCTTTAATGGACAGATGGTGAAAAATTACACATCTACAGCCACGATCCAAACTCATCTCTGCCCTAACTGGGAAATCAATCTCGTGTGAGCCGGGAGGAGCACAGCTGGCTGTCTCTTCCAGGTGAAGTCACCCTTGCTGGAGCCAGTCTGACCCAGTGATCCAACTGGTCTAATCCCTCAGTGTGGGGTGGCCAGGCCCCTCCTGCCCAGTGCCTGCTCTGGCTGCACCTTTGGGCAGCACAGGAGCCACTGGGCTCTCTCTGTCATGTCCCAAAGGAGACCTTGCAGGAGTGAAGGTTCCCAAGTGCTGCCACACACGTGGCAGGATGGGAAGTCTGGGAGTGCTCTGGGGCAGGAACCAATTTGGTCCATGGTGCTGTCTCAGGGCCCCCAGGTGCTTCCAAAGCACTGATGGAGAGCGGTTTGGAGCAGAGATGACCCAAATCCTTGCTCAGCTGCCCAGAGTTGAGCCCCTCCATGCCTGGGCTGGGCACACCAGGGTGACTTACCCGCTGTGAGTGGTTGGAGGTCATGCTGACCATGCTGTCACAGCTCCCAGAGTTGCAGCCAGCCATCCCCAGCTCCTTCCTGGGCATATCCTGGGCTGCCGTGGTGTCTGGCACAGGGGCTGATGTCCTGGCTGGAGCAGAGAAAGCAGAAGCATTAAAGCTGTGAGGTTCCCCCGGGGGTGATGCAAACACCCTGGCTCAGCTGGAGGGAGGGCAGGCAGGATCTGAAACTGCTGCATGGCTGTGAATGTGCTCCATTTGAGGCTGCTCCCTCCAGGAGGAGGCACAGCTGGGTTCTTTTTTTTAAAGCACCCCTAAATTGAAGTTTTCCCCAAATGCGATAAGCTCTGGACAGCCCATCCACAGCCAGCCCACTTTGGTGGTTCTCTAATCATCTCAGAGGGGTGGATTAGGCAAAAGAAAAAGCTGTGTAAGCCCAGCTCAGCCTCAGGGCTGGGCAGCACAGATCCTGCCCCAGCTCAAGTCCCAGCCCCAACCCATGGGACCTCTTCCCTCCACCACACCCTCTGCCAGCCCTGCAGCTTGAACTTCTGCTCGTGCTGACCCGAAATGCTGCTGTTTAGTCACATCCTTGCTCTGTCAGGAGCTTCCTCCTGGCAAAGAGCTTCCTCTGCCACCCTTCCTCAGGGGCCATGGGGAGCTGCCCCAAGGGAGGTGCCCCTGTACCTTCAGGGCACGCCTGGGTGTGTTTGGGCACATGCCTGGCACAGCTTGGAGGCAGCAGGGCACACTGAGGCCATGCCCAGGCTGCAGCCACCCCAGGGGTGTTGCAAACAGCATCCCCATGTCCCTCTCTGCTCACTTTGATGTCCCCACGATGCTCTTCTGGATGCAGCCCTGACCCCAACACCAGCAGCTGCCTGACAAACACCCTGAACTGGGGCTCCCAACACCAAGACCACCCCAGAGCAGGGTCCTGGGTGGCAGAGGGGACAATTATACCTGCAGAGAGCTCTGCTGCCCACGGGGGAGAGGCGAGCACCTACAGAAGGTGTCATTACTCATGCATGTAAAAGCTCTGAGCTTCCAAAATTCCCTGACACCACCAATTAGCTTCCTTCACATGCACCACCCAGTCCTTCAGGAGGGAACTGGGCTGTGGAGGCGAATGGGAGCAGCAAAACAAACACCCCCTGCAACACACACGGGCCCACGCGAGAGGATTTGCTCCTTGGGAGACAGAGGAGCTCTTTGTGCTGTAACCTGGCCACAGCACACAGGAACAAACTGCTGCTTTTTTTCTTGTAGCAGGATCAGGGAATTAGATCCAGAGATAACTGAGCAGAACTGGCTGCTTGTTCTGAGCATTAGACCCTGAAAGAATTCCTTTGTAATTGGAATATGCCGCAAAAATCAGATTTCAACACCCACGCCCTGACAGATCTAATCCTTCCATGCAGGAGGAGTTTAATATTTCAGTCTCAGCTTTGCATTATTTACTGCTTAAATGACGTTGCAGTAAGTGGTGGCTTTGGAACAGCAATTCCCTGGATTCTTTCAATTCAGATCACTTTATAGCCAGGACTTTGAGCTGTCAGGAAGCACATACCAGCTGAGTTTGGGGGGTTTTAGTCTTCTGCACGGTTTTGCACTTAAAGTGAAATTTAGATTTATATCAGAATTAGATAATCTACTTCTAAGTAGCAAGAGGCTTGACCATGATCATTGTAATTGCTTCTCATTGCCTCCCTTCCAAATCTGAAACAGCAAAAAACTCCTGGGGAAGTGAAAATCTTGCTTTAACTTGAGTGGGCAGCTGCCTGGGGCCAGCAGTCCCTGGCAGGGAGGGAGCCAATTTCTCCGTGAGGATCCCCACCATTATAAGTCCATTAAAGAGATAGTTTTCTCCCATTCAAACAGTATTTGTAGAACCTAAAGCAGCCGCCAAAGCTCTGGCAGCCCCAGCTCCTGGGGAGGCAAAGTTCAGCCCCGAGCTCACTGGAGAGGATCTGCACCAAAACAAGATCATTTTCCTGCCCACCAGTTCCCTGATGTGATTACAGCTCCAAAGCATAACACAGGAAAGGGGGAAAATCAGTGTTGAACCCCCCGAGTTTTTATGATTCAGAAGGATTTTCTAGTTCCTTCTTTTCACTGAGTAAGAGCCACAAACTAAAAACACGACCGAGCATTTAAAGACACGGTACTTGAAAAGCTGTTTCATAGCTGGGTTTCAGTGCTGTATATATCTCTACCCCCACTAAAAATTCTATTGGAAGAAGCTATTTTTTATCTAAAACAAAAGGCCAGTTCCCTTAGCTCTTGTGGCCGCTGCTTTAACTGTCCTTTACAAAGCCCACGGAGCCCTCAAACATCAAAGAGGTGCTGGCTAGCAATTAATGCTAATTGCTTTATGTGAAGAGGCTACTTTCTTTTAGCCAGCACCACTCCAAGCAGTGCTAAAGGACCCCGATGGTTTTGCCATCCGAGGCTGAACAGCCGTACCCCCCTCCTGCCTTCCAGCTGCAGGGAAAGGGCTTTGTCCTGGCCAGCCCAAAACACAAATGAAAGCAAAACCCCCCTTGCCGGCACCGTCCCAGCTGACGGATCCCACCTCAGGGGAAAGGACACGGTGGCACAGCTATAGTTTCTCCAGTTTAAACACGTAAATCAAGCGCACGCAGCAGCTGCCCGAGCTGTTCTCTGTCCTGGCCACACGCTTTCCCAGCTTCTCCCCCAGCAGCTGAGGGTCTCCCCAGCTCGCCTGCCACCACCATCCCTTTCAAAGCACCAGCATTAGCTGGTGACACCTCCACCACATTTCACCCTTCCAAAGCAAAGCCGGCAGGTACCCAGAGCCCCCATCCCACCCAGGCAGAGACGCTCAGCCCCTCGCCCGCAGCCCATTGAGCAGGAAAAGCACAGAAAGCCAAAGACAAGAAGGCATAGAGATTATTATTAATGTTTTCTATTCATTTTTTCTTTTTTTCTTTTCTTCTTTTCTTTTCTTTTTTTTTTTTTTTTTTTACCAGGACGTCCGTCGTTCCGTGCTGCCCAATTCCTTGTCCCGGCCGTGCCTATCCCAGGACTTCTTTGCTGTCCCGGGCTAACCAAACAGAGCCGGGTTACACATTAACTCCGCTCGCCGGCGCAGATAAGGCTGCGCTGCTGCTGCTGCTGCTGGGCAGGTGGGTGCTCGGCAGGTAAAGCGACCCCTGCCCCTCACCTGCAGCCAGGATGCCACCAACTCATCTCGCCCCCTTGCAGGACAGCTTCCCTCCTGCTCCGGGCTGGCCTCAGGGCACGGCTGAGCCCCTGAAACTCCTCCAAAGCTGCGACCCAAAGCGTGCCAGCCAGCTCACCCACTGCCCTGCTCTGCCTGCTGGCCCCCGCTGTCCTCGGCACGGGTTTCGCAGGAGCCTCCTTTAATCCGACATCCTGTTCTGCCGCATAGCTGCTCGCTGACAGCCGGGGCAGCCTCTCTGCAGCCCTGACCAAAGCCTTTGTACACAGCAATTACAGCCCCGAGAGGCGTCACCCCACGGCAGGTTCCTTCTCCCCGCTGGTTTGTGCGGGAGGTCCCGGGGCAGGAGCCGGTTCCTCCCCGGCTCTTAAAAACACGCACTGTGCTAGGACAGGTAGGTACTTGCAGATCATCACCGAAGCTTCCCAGAGGCCAAAAGTTTGCTGCCTGCTGCTGTGCGCTGGGAGGAGGCTGTGAAGGCAGCTGGAAAGGGTTTGGGAAGGGAAGCTTCGCCACGGAGCTTTGTTGCTGTGCTGGAGGAAGGGAAGGGGTGCCCAGCTCCGGGGTTTGTTTTACCTGTCCCGACCTGCAGCTGCCTTTGTCCCTCCTGGAATCTTTCCTTGCACGCATCGAGCGCCACTACGAGTTCGTTCCCTGTTTTTCCAATCCTGGATCGCAGAATCCCTGAATCCCAGAGCCTGGGTAAAGCTAAAGCCCCCCGAGACACCCATCACACTCCTCCCCGCACTGATACACCCCCAGAAACCCTGCTGAGGCATTTCCTTCAGCAGCATCCCCTTCTCCGAGCACGAGGGTACCAGCTCTGCTGCCTCTCTGCAGGGGAAGGGAAAGAAGAGCCCAGTTTTGCCGTCTGCAGGACCTTGTGCAGGGGGACAGTGACCCCCAGCCCCTGATCTGCCCCAGGGGCAGCTGAGAGAAGGCAATGGCTTGTTATTACCCCGACTTTGGTCTCTACTATTAAATTTCGAGCTTTTCTCGCTGATAAACAGTGCTTTGGCCATTGCTCCCACCCCACCCAAAGAGCATGGACTTGTACCTGCTCTGCGAGGTGCTGCTCACTGAACAGCTATGAATATCCAAGCAGAAACCCTGCAGGAAACTTCCAGCACTGCCACAGCCACCGGATTCATTCACGTTTTCATGCTTCAATGATTTTTCTTTTTTTTTTTCCTTGAACTTGTATTTTTAGCAAAGGGCTGTGTTGCAACACATTTTCCCCGCTCCACAGAACAGGGAAGTGGAAACACCAGCTAATTAAAGATGGAGAGAAAGCAGATGAGCCAGGAAGCTCCCACTGGCACTGCTGAGCGCCCGCTTCGGGCTCTTACAAAAGGGGACGTGTGCTGAGGAGCAAATCAAGAAGGCAGAGGCTGCTGAGGAGCAAATCAAGAAGGCAGAGGCTGCTGACAAGCCCAGCCAGCCCCAGCCATTCGTGCTCTCCCACGCTGGCCTGCAGCAGGGAAGGGATGCGGACGAGGCACATTCGGAGCGTTGCGACAGCCGGGAATTGGCGCTGGGGGCTTGGTGGAACTGCTCTGGAAAGTGTTAACTGGGGTCGTGCTGGATGGTGCAGCAATTTAAACAGAGCCTAAGCGTTAAATTAATTGGTTGTGGTTTTATTTTAGAATTAATTAATGAAGTATTTTTAAAGTTAAGCTCTCGAGCCGCGCTGGTTTTGTCGGGTTGCGCTCGGTGCTAAGGCTGCTTTAAGAGAGGGAGGAGATCAAAGCCAGAGTTATTTTGTTATTGCTCTGCAAACAGTGTGTGGATGAGCAACAGGACAGGGCAAGGGTGTCCTGGGAGCACAAGGACTCCAGTCTGTGCAGTAACACAGGCAGGGCTGGCTGCCTGCAGCGCTCTGTGCGGGTCAGGAAGGTGTCATGATCCATTCAGAGAAATCTTGAGCTTCTCTGAATCAGAACGAACCTGTTCTTTTTCCACATTCCTCCAACGAATATAAATAGCTAGGACCCAAAATAAGGTCTGATTTCATATACATGGCATGAAGTATGTGCAAGGAGTGGAATGATGCAGAGGAAACTTCACAATGCCCCGAAAGGACTTTGGCACGTTCGCAGACCCGCTGTGCCCCACCCTGTTCATAAACACAAAGCCCAAGTGATTCAGGGCTGGCCCCGAAGGAAACACATCCACACGGCGTCACTGATAAGATTCCTGTCAACTTAATGACGTTTATGGGACTCTGTGGGACGGTTGGACACTTTCCTTAACCCAAATTGCAGGTACAGTCTGTGTGCTGACAGATCAGTTATGGAAAATAGCAGGGAGTTAATGCCTACTGTTCCATAGCAGTTCACAGAAGTCATTAAACATTAATATGGCCAAGGAACATTATTTATTATCTCTATTTTACAGAAGAGAGGTAGAGAACTGTGGTGATGTCTTTCCATAGCTCAGTTGCCATTAACTCAACACCAGGAATGAGAAGGCAGCTCTCAAGGTATAATAAGAGTTTCTCAACATTTTCCTCAAGGCTTTAATTAAAAATACTAAGTGAGGACACTGCAATCTTGGGCAGCCTAATTTTATTAACCCCCCTATTGCGTTTTGGTTACAGAAAACATTCTGGTGCTCACGCTGGTGAAAAAAGCAATATTGGTTTCACCCAGTTTGGAGGAATTTTCTTCTGCCCAGACCAGAGCACAGCAAACCTGATGGTGGTTTTACAGCTGGATGGTTTGATTTAGAAAGCAGACAGACATTTAATTGAGTGATAGTTGTAATTTTCAAAATAGCAAGCTGCAAACTTTTTGTTCCTCTTATTAAGAGTTTTCCTGCCAGGGAGTGGTTTGCAGGGCTGGCCCATGGGTGGGTTCAGGCAGGGCAGGGGCAGTGAAATCAGCCAAACACAGATGATTCAGAGGCCCTGTGTCAGTCTGATTGCTCAGAAACTGCCCCAACACGTGGGTTTCTGTGTTTCAGGCAGTCAGCAGAGAAATTCTGCTTTTTCTTCATTTATGCCTGTCCCCTCTCCTGCTCCTCTGAAGGGGAGAAGGGCAAATAGATGAGTTTGCTTGGATCAGAGAGGTTTAAAAATGAATGCTGCGTTCCTGTGTGGCTGGTGCAGCTTCATGGGGGTTTGCTGCCCCAGGACTGATCACAACTGTGCTGTCCTCCAAGGTTCTGGTGAGAGTGGGACTTTCTGGACTGCTCTTGCCAGGTGGGACTATTCCCTGCCTGTACCTGTGCCCCACAACACCTCTAGTCTAAAATATCCATAATGAACATCTTGCTGTACAAGTCATGTGGGAGTGATGTTCAGAAGTTCATCCCACTAATAGCAGGCTGCCATTTTCGTGATAGTTCCCTAAAGGTATCATTAAGGACAGGCAAATCCTGGTTAAGAGGTACTAAAAAAGCCCCTAATATTAATATTTTAAAAAGAAAGGGAGTTGTACTTGAAATCTACCCAGACCTTACATTTTATATAAAGTAGATACTTCTGTTTGGGAGACTCACAAAGTTTTCTTTTCTGACTCAGTCAGTACCACAGGTTACTTGTTCTTTATCAGCTTGTAATAGTATCAACTTTTACAGCTATGAATTACAGCAGTTCACTTGACCTTGTTTTTTTTTAACAAAAGAGATTTTATTTTCTAGGCAACAAAAGAAAACATCCAAGCAGTGATAGTGACACGTCTCCCTCAAATGGAACCGATTCTCTGTTAGCAGATTTCCAAGGCAAACATGATCTAGCAAAGCTAAACACTCTGGATTAAATAATGCTAATTTTAGAAATACTGCAACTGAGAAACTGAGAAAAAAAAACAAACAAAAAGGTTTTACATACTTTGAGAAAACCATCCAGGACACAAAGCTAAAATCTAAGTGTTGCTCCCCAAAGTCAATGCGTTTGCAAACATGGCAGACAATAAATATGCATCTTCCACTCCTGTTTCAAAGACACCCAAAGACACCTCGTGCACCTCTCTGAGGTAGGTTTTGTGTCCATTTTACAGATGGCAAAGGGTGAGGATCAGCTCCTTATCCAAGGCATCTCAATGCTTCCATTTGAAACCTGAGAGCACACCTTGGGATTGACAGTCTCTTGGTCTCATTCCTAGACAGGATTTCATCTCAAGTAGTTTTAACACAGTGTAATCTTCAAGTTCCTTTGAACTGTCAGGCATTTCTTTAGATTTTTAAGCATCAGCTTCTATAGGGCTGGTTTTAATGTTGGGTTTGGGGTTTGTTTTTTTCTTCTTTTCCTAATAACAGGCTAAAAGCAGAGTGGGGTTTAACACTGGAAGCTAAATGGTTTTCTATAGGGAACTCCCAACAGTGCTAATGTGTATTTTAATACTGAATTAAAACCCAACCTGGTCCATAGTGCTCTTGGTGATTCTACTCTTTAAACTTAATTATTCATGCTTTGATTCAGCAAAGCACTTATGTAATTATGTTCCTTCTTCAATAAGACCTTCCTGTATTTCAAGATCCAGCTGGGAGCTTTAGCTGAGAACTTCAGTGAAACGTGATTTTTGTAGAAAAGGTGGTTTTGCTGCACCAGTTTAGGCAGGTGCCTTAAGGAATGGAGGCCTTTAACACTGGGTTTTAGTTTCCATGTGGAAAGCGAGTTTATTTCTGCCTCAGTCCAAAGATGCATGTTCTTGCTCCCCATTTTAAAAGTGCAAGGAAGGTCACTCAAAACAGCAACAGAAAAAAATGGCAGGCAAAGAATATTTTAAAATTCAAGAAACAATTATGTGTTGCAGGCATTTCAAAGGAAAAAAAATCCCCTTCAGTAATATGCACCTTTACAGCACCTTTTAAAAGACCTCAAAAGCACTTGCTGTTGAGCCTCACAACCCCACTGTGAGGTAAGATATTAAATGAAACTAATTTCATCTTCCCTGATACTCAACAGTACAAATACAGCTTATTTTGTTCTGAAATTTCAACTGCACCTTTCATTATGAGAATTAAAGTCTTGCTACTCCACAGTCACCAGTGATAAATCAAACACATTAAGGCAGAAAGCAGATGAAGAAACTTCAAGCCTCTCTTCTGGCTCAGCACTCTGCCCTTAAAAGGGCAAAACTTTTTAACAGCAAAGAGTGAGAACTCGACCTTAAAGTGCTCATAATACAGTATTTGCAATCTGGAACAGCTTTTTAACACTATGGCCATTATTGGCTCTACTCAAGTAAAGTCTGCTTCAATGTATTTAACAGATGCAAATTAAGTCACTTCCCTAACTACTTATTTCCCTCTTGCCAGAATTTCCAATACTATTATGAAGAAGAGTCCCAAGTGTTCCAGGAAACATGCCTATGTTGTGATGCAGTGTAAACACCAGGGGGTTGAGAGTTATTTTTTCAAGCAACTAAAAACTACCTACGGAGGATTAATAAGTTTATTCAATACTTATCTGTCTACTCATTAATTTAAAAAAGGCTACCTTAAAGCTTAGAGGCCACTTCTTTCCCTAAAGTTCTCTTCACACAAACTACAGTCTACTCCTGATGGTAACACGGTGTAGGGCAGCTCTGAGACCCTCTTTTGATGTTGTATTTAACCTTTCCATTACAAATGGCACTGCTGTCCCTCTGAGAACTGCTCCTACACGCAGAGCCTAATTCTTATAAGTAATGCTGATATGTGTGTTTCCCATACCTTTGGATTGATTTAGTTCCCCTGAAAACAGGGAGACTCCCTCAGCAACGCAGAGGTGGATTTTATGCCAGTGTCTGCTCAGATCACACACACACACACAGAGAAGGTTATTCCCCAAATCAAGGTGTAGCTACCACCATCCACCACCTGCCCATGTCCTATGCCAGGACATCCCTGTTTCCACTCCCCTATTCCCAAACCTCTGCATTGGCCACCATGAAGTTACTTCGCTTTTCAAGCTTTTGTTTTTTTTCTCGTGAACGGAATTTTTATGGTTACAAACAGCTTATCTGGGGGAATCCAGAATGCCATTCCGGACCGGTGAGGTAGTCGATGGAAGCCTCCTCGTGCTGCCTGTGTCACACCTCCCCAAAATTGGTGTGTCCAGTCTCCTTGGCATGTTCCCTGGCCTCCAGCTGCCCCGTCAGTCCCTTCTGGCACACCATGCACCGCAGGGCAAAGTGATTCACATCCGTGAACTGCCTCTTCCTCCTCGCCTCATCCGCCAGCTCCAGGGCTTGGGCCAGCACCACGTCATCACTGGTGGAGAAGATGGTCTGGGGGGGAATGTCCGAGTCAGGAATCCTGCGCTCCAGAGGGTCGTAGTGGATGCCATCATAGATGAGGAGGACTCGCTTGGTGTAGCCGGCGTCCTCCCCGAAGCGGTCGATGCGCACGGTCTGCGTGTCCACCACGCAGATCTCGCACTGGTAGAACTTGGACAGGATGGACACCTCGATGGCCCCCCCCCAGGTCTCCTCCCTCCTGATCCAGTCACAGTACTCCCTGTTGGTCTTGCCCAGCACGGCCTCGCAGTAGGACTCGGGGTCGCTGGCCACGATCTGGGCGATGAGCTGGCGCATCTCCGGGGCGCAGCCGGGGTCGTACACGCCGCCCTCCACCACGTAGGACACGCTGGTGAAGAGGCAGGAATTGTCTGCTGGCACCACCCTCCTGGCCAGCACGGGCACGGCCTCCCTGAGCGGGTGGGACATGGTTCTCTTGGTGACCACGGGCGAGTCGGGCTTGGGCTTGGATGTGTCCTCCTCCACTATGAGGGTGTCACCTGCCAGACAGGAGGGGAGAGGTGAGAGGGGCACACACAGGAGGGGTTTAAAGCTGCGGCTGCTGCTGCTCCTAAAACACGGCTGTGTCGTTGTTACTGAGGATCGCAGAACAGAACGGTGGAACCGTGGAATGGTCTGGGTCGGGAGCGACCTTAAAGATCACCCCATCCACCCCCCGCCACGGGCAGCGACACCTCCCACCAGCCCAGGCTGCTCCAAGCCCCGTCCAGCCCGTCCTCCCACGCTCCCACGCGTTTTCCCCGGTATCCCCACGACGGCAAAACCACCCCAGCCAAACACAACCCCCGCGTGGGGTCGGGGGGCACTCACCTGGCGCGTCCCTGTCCCCGAGCCCTCCGCACCCAGCACCGCCCCAGCCCGCAGGATGCCGTCACTGCGGGGCAGGCCGGGCCCGGTGCGAGGGGCGTGTGCGGCTCCCACAGTGCCCACCCCGAGCCGCCCCGCCCTGCCCTGCCCGGCCCGGCCCGGCCCGCCGCTCACCCGAGTGGATGCCGAGCTCTCCGAGGCGCCGCTCGCCGTCGCTGAGGTCGAGGCAGCGCGGGGGGAAGCCGAGCAGGAGGCGCTGGGCGGGGGCGGGCACGCCGGTCAGCGCGGCCAGCGCGGCCTGCATGTCGCGGAGCCGGCAGTGCGGCGACAGCGCCGGCAGCGCGTGCGACCCGCTGCGGGCCTTGCAGCGCAGCCGCAGCATCCTCGGGACCCGCTGCCCCGGCCCCGGCGCCGGGCCCTGATCCCGATCCCGATCCCGGCCCCGATCCCGGCCCCGATCCCGGTCCAGGCCCAGGCCCCGATCCCAACCCGGGCCCGGCCAGGCCTCAGGACCGGCCCCGGCCGCGCCGCCCGGCGCTCTCGCGAGAACACGCGCCGCGCGGCCATCTCATTTGCATAGTGCGGGGATTTCCCCGCCCACCTCATTTGCATATAGCACAGAGGCTCTCGACCACCTCATTTGCATAGCGCGCGGCGCCGCCACGCGCGGCATTCACGGAACTGCGGAGGCCACGCCCACCTAATTTGCATAGGGCAGTACGCCTCATTTGCATGGGGCGGGGCAATGCGCGTCTCATTTGCGTGACGCTGGAGTTCCCGCCGAGCCCCGCCCATCTCATCTGCATAGACCCGCGTCTCATTTGCGTAGAGACACGTCTAATTTACGTAGAGGCGGGTCTTATTTGCATAGAGGCAGGTCTCATTTGCATAGCGGCGCGTCTAATTTGTATAGACCCATGTCTCATCTACATAGACCCGCGTCTCATTTGCATAGAGGCAGGTCTTATCTGCATAGAGGCAAGTCTAATTTGCATAGGGGCGGGGCACACCGTGCGCTTCATTTGCATAACGCAGGAGCTCCCGCCGAGCACCGCCCATCTCATTTGCATATAGCGGAGATCGCCAATCTCATTTGCACAGAGCGAGGGAAACGCCCATCTCATTTGCATATCCCAACTCCCATCTCATTTCTATAGGGGAAAATGCACATCTAATTTGGAGAACATATGACGTCACTGCCCAACTCATTTGCATAGACGGACATTTCATTTGCATAGCGCGGCGACACCGCCAATCGCCTTTCAGCAGCGCGATGGCACCGCCCGTGTAATTTGCATAACCACGCCTGTCTAATTTGCATCACACCGGTACCTCATTAGCATACCACCGGCAGCCCCGCCCACCTTAATTTGCATCCAGCGCGCGCCCGCGCTGCCCGCCCGCCCCTTTTTCCCGCCCTCCCTTTTGGCGCGCCTCGTTTGCATGCGCGATTAGCGTCTCATTTGCATCTCATTTGCATGCGGAGCGGGAGCCATGTCGGCCGTGCCCCGGGGCCGGGCGGGCGAGAAGCAGTGCTGTGAGTAACCCCGGCCCCGGAGGGCTTTTGGGAGCCGGGGGGTGTGTCTGTCTGTCTGTGTGTGTTTGTGTATGTGTGTCTATTTGTGTTTGTGTGTGTCTGTTTGTGTCTGTCTATTTCTGTGTGTGTGTGGATGTGCGTTCGCGTCTTTAAACACGGAGTAGGGGACAGGGGGGATGCTGCGGGGGAAAGCGCCCGCCTTCCCGAACGCGGGACCCGCTGGGGATGCCCGAGCCCTGCCCGTCCTGTCCCCAAAAACCCAGGGTCACCTTGCCCCCCTCCCGCTGTTCCTTCTCCCGGCTGCTGCATCCATCCCATCCCCTGCTTTTCCCCCTCTCGCCGGGCATTCGCTGAGCCTGCTCTGGCTGTTTGCTCAGAGAACGTGACCCGTTTGTTAAAAACATCTTTCTCCCGTCCTTGGCGGCTCCTGCTCGGTCGGTAAACACTTTTAACGCTAAAAGCCGTGTTTTAGCCCCCATTAGGCACCAGTGCTCCCGGTCCGCCCCATTAGCAAACGCCTGGGAGACCGCGGAGTGGTCACCGCAGTTAATTAACAGGAGCTCATTATGGGCTGCTCGAGCCCGCTAAGGGATGTACGGAGGTGGTTTGTCCATCCGGAGATGGGGTGGCTCTGCCTTGGGTCTCTTTATGCCCTGTGGTGCTGCTGATGCTGCTGTTTTAGATTGTTTTGGGGTTTTTTTCTTTTGCAGCATGGGCTTCCTACATGACCAACTCCCCGACCCTCATCGTGATGATCGGGCTCCCTGCCCGAGGCAAGACCTACATGTCCAAGAAGCTCACCCGCTACCTCAACTGGATCGGGGTGCCCACCAAAGGTGTGTGTGTGTGTTTATGGGGATGTCTGTGCCCTTTGCTGGGACATCTGTGGGTGAAATGCCAACACACCACCAGCCTCACGCCCCCTTTGTGTGTGTGAAGTGTTTAATTTAGGGGTGTACCGGCGCGAGGCGGTGAAGTCTTACAAGTCCTACGACTTCTTCAGGCACGACAACAAGGAAGCCATGGAGATCCGCAAGTGAGTGGCCCTGGGGGCTCTCAGGTCGTGTGTTTGAGAGCACAAAACAACATCTGGTGCCTGGGAAGGCAGGAGGGAGGAGGAACAGCACAGCCTGTGCAGGGATCTTGCCGGAGGGGATGTGCGTGGGAGGGTTGTTGCTCACTCTGGGCTGGCACAGAGCTCAGGTGATGGAGCAGGTTGTAGAGGCAGGTGCCTTGTGATCTCTGGGGCTCTGGGAAGGATGCAGGGCTGGGAGGGAGGTGTTTGAATCCCTCCCTGGTGGCTCAGATGCTTTGCTGTGGGAATGCTTTCCATGAGCTCTGACAGTGCCTGTTTCTGTCCCGCAGACGGTGTGCCTTGGTGGCTCTGGAAGATGTGAAGGCTTATCTCCTGGAGGAGTGTGGGCAAATAGCTGTAAGAGTGCTCTGCACTAAGAAGGGTTTTACACTGAGGTGGTTCAAAGCTGCCCAGGGTGTTTGGGGCTGGTTTAAAATAGCCTTAGATAAACTTGCTTGTTGCTACTTACTCCTTTTCTGGTAGGTGTTTGATGCCACCAACACAACTCGAGAGCGACGGGACCTGATCTTAGGTTTTGCTAAGGAAAATGCTTTCAAGGTAGTGCTCCTGGCTTTGATTTGTAGTCACTGCCCCGAGGGACACTGTGGCTCTCCAGAGCAGCAGCTCTGGAGTTTGAAATCAGGGTAGAGTTCTTGACTCTCTGAAATGTGCTTCCTTGCCTTCTCCCTAGGTGTTTTTTGTGGAGTCTGTCTGTGATGATCCAGAGGTCATTGCTGCCAATATCCTGGTGCGTGCTGTGTTTTCCAGGCTGTGTTTTCCACAGTTTTCCTGCTGTGGGAACTCTGGTGCCCTGTGCAAGGTCACGGGCTCTGGTGGTGGTTTAGGGGGGGATTGGCTGCAAATGCCTGGCTCTGGCATTTCACCTTGGGAACAGGCAGCTGGGGTTTGCAGGTTTATAAAAAGCTAAAGAAGCTGTTATGTGAGAATGTGGAAATCAAATGAAGCTGAGGAATGTTTGACCTTGAAGTGTGGTGTGTTGGTGAGGGAGGGCAGAGCTCACAGTGAGCCAAGCTGTGTCTGCCAGGGCCGAGCACTTCAGTGTTGCCCTTTGTTTCCTCTCCAGGAGCAGGTTTTTCCTCAGGGCAGCGTTAAACAATGTGGATTTGTTGCAAAAGAGAAGAATAACCTTATTCAGCGTTGTCTTTTGTTTCCCTCTTGAGTTTGCTTTGCTCTCACAAAGCTGTGCTGTCTGTCGACCAGGAGGTGAAAGTTTCCAGCCCTGACTACCCCGAGAGGCACCGGGAGAATGTGATGGACGATTTCCTGAAGAGGATTGAGTGCTACAAGGTCACCTACCAGCCTCTGGATCCTGATGCTGATGACAAGTAAGCAAATCCCTGGGGTGCCCTTTGTCCCTGAGCACATGAGCTGCTTTGCTGTCTGTGGCTCAGGATGCTCTGATGCACCTGCTGGAGCTTCTGCTCCTCCAAAGTGTGATCGTGTGAAGGTGATATCACGGGTCCCCAGTGACTTGAAAGGATTTTTCTTTAGTGTGACCACAGAAGCATAGAAAGGTTTGGGTTGGAAGGGACCTTAAAAGGTTGTTTTGTCCTTGCCATGGGCAGTGACACCATCCTCTATCCCAGGCTGCTCCAAGCCCCGTCCAACCTGGCCTTGGACACTTCCAGGGATGAGGCAACCTGTGCCAGGGTCTTGCCACCCTTTAAGCCCAGCAGTTCAGTGTGTCTCCTGCCTGCTGGAGTGACCAGGGGGCAGTGCTGCTGCTTTTCCTAGAGCATAAATAGCTGGGTTACACCCACAGGTGCCTGTACTTTGTTTTTAAAACCAGTCCCGTGGGTGTTCTTATTTTATGTTGACTCCAGAGATCTTTCCTTCATTAAAGTGATCAATGTGGGCCAGCGGTTCCTAGTAAACAGAGTCCAGGATTACATCCAGAGTAAAATCGTCTATTACCTAATGAACATTCATGTCCAGCCACGCACCATCTACCTTTGCCGACACGGTGAGAGTGAATATAATCTAGTTGGCAAGATTGGTGGGGATTCTGGTCTGTCACCTCGTGGGAAGCAGGTATGTGCCTTGGCAGCACCTGGTTGCTGTGTCTGTGTGGTGTGAGCAGGGTCAGAGCCGGGCTCAGGATTGCCACAGCCCTTGACATGATGCTTTGAACCACTGCAGCTCCCCCTGCTCCCTCCTAACCTCCCTGGAGCTTTTTTTTCTCCCCCCAGTTTTCCCAAGCTCTGAAGAAGTTCATTGAGGAGCAGGAGATTGTGGATCTGAAGGTGTGGACCAGCCAGCTGAAGAGGACAATCCAGACAGCTGAGTCCTTGGGGGTCCTGTACGAGCAGTGGAAGATTCTCAATGAGATTGATGCTGTGAGTGAAATGCTGGTCAAAGCTTTTAGCTTTTTGACATGGAAAATAATCTTTTAAAACAAATGAATCATGATAAAACCACCTGTTTCCTGTTCATTTATAGCCATGCCCATATATCATGGCCCCCAGCCATCACAATGAGGTTTGGGATGGTTTGGTGCAGGGCTGAGTGTGTTTGGAGCTGCCAGACCTTGCTGGGGATGTTCCATCTGGTGTGGGGGCAGAAAATAACACTGAACATCCCAGGCATCTGTGACACCCTGCTGGGTGGGCAAAGGTTGCTGCTCCCACTCTGATTCTCTCAGGAAATGGCAGGGTTGTTGCTGTGGAGGTAAAGACTCATTTTCATCCCTGGCAAACAAGGGGTTTGAGATCAAGCCAAACCCCATCCTCTCCAAACCACCCTGGTGCACAAACAGTGGGTGCAGGGCTGTGTCAGATGGAACACCTCCAATTTCCATCACACACAGGGATTCCTGAGCTCAGCCTCTTGCTTTTCCCTCCTTCCTGTTGGACCTCTGGTGAAATGAGGGCTGTGGTAACAAGCTTGTCTTCCCTCAGGGGGTCTGTGAGGAGATGACCTACGCAGAGATCGAAGCCAAATATCCAGAGGAGTTTGCAATGAGGGACCAAGAGAAATACCTGTATCGTTATCCTGGAGGAGAGGTGAGAACCTTTAGAACTAACAATAATGCATTGCACAGGAAAACACACATGTAGAATTGAAAGATTTCACTCAGTTTTAACTGTATCTGCCAATATTTGTACGAGAAGCTGAACACAGCAGGATCCTCAATTCTCTTTTGGAGGGATTTCTGTCGTTCTGTGGTGCTTCCAATCAGTTAATTGGGCCACTTGCTGAGTCCCTGGATGCTCCCTTTGGATGCTGAGGGGGTTCTGCATCCCACACGTTTGGCCAAGGCCTGAATTGTCACTGAAAAACCATCTGGGAAAGGAAATTATTGTGGGTGTGGTCTGGAGTAATTTCTGGGTTACCTTCACAACCTGTTCAAACGAATCGTTTCCTGTTGTATTTGTGTGTTTTTTTCTTACTGTCCTCATTGAGTTACCAGGAATCTGAATCCTCCCACAGTCTGGGGGCTCTGACACTAAATTTCACCTTAGGCTGTTTGTTTGTTTTTGGGTTTTTTTTAACTATATTTACCAGATATTCCATAACTTCTGGTTTGTTTTGCAGTCCTACCAGGACTTGGTCCAGCGCCTGGAGCCAGTAATTATGGAGCTGGAAAGACAAGGCAACGTCCTCGTTATCTCCCACCAGGCAGTTATGAGGTGCCTCTTGGCTTATTTTCTTGACAAGAGTGCAGGTACAAAAATAAATGAATGATTCTGGGGGCTGGCTTCTCTTACTGCTTCCTTCACAGGGTTTTTGGGAGGCTGGCTTGTAATTACTGGTTGGATTTTTCACAAGGGAAGAGCTGCTTAAAAAAGAAGGGAAAACATTTCAGAGATGCTTTAACTCTTGTGTTTCAGCAGTGCAGTGGGGGGAGAGGTGCAGGTTTGCTGCTGGTTTTCTGCTCAGAGCTGTTGTTTCTGTGGCTGTTTTCACCAGAATGTGTAGGGGACTATTTTTGAGTGTAAAGAAAAGTTTTGTGGGGCATCTGTAGCCTGGAAGGGTTGGCAGTAGTGCTGCATCCCTGGAAAAGCTGATCCCTTGCAGGCACACACACCTGGAAGTTAATCCCACTCTGCTCCAAGCTCCTTTATGAAGCTCCAGTGAGTGGCACTAGAGTTTAATGAAACTTTTAATGAAGTGAATGAGCTTCTAATGAAATTTATGAACTCTTAACACAGCTTCAAATGGAACCCCTGTGTGTCCATGGCAGCTGTTGCTGCAGTGATTTCCCACCCATGTGCTGCTGGAGAGGTTTCCTCTGGCTGGCCCTGGGTGTTGGAAAAGGAATCATGGACTTGTGTAGGTTGGAAAAGACCTTTTAGATTGAGTTCAACCCTTAACCCAGCAAGTATTGGAGGGTCCTGAACCAGCTGGGCCTCCAGGATGGCTGGAATTTGTCAGATTGGGCTACAGAGTTATTGCTAACTACTCTTATTTCTCTATGTCTCTCTGGTGGAGATGACTGAAGGTCTGAGTACCATCCACACTCTCTGATTCCTAAATGGCATCCAGAACAGTTTGCATGGAATCAAAGAATGGTTTGGGTTGAAAGGACCCTCAAAAGGGTCTAGTCCAGCTCCCTGTGAGCAGCAGGGGCATCCTCAGCCAGAGCAGGGCTGGTGCCATCCTGCTGCTGTGGGGCTGGGGAGGGGGACAGGGGGGCTGTGACATCACCTGGGCACAGGTGACCCCCTGAACTCCTGTCTGTGTCCTAGATGAGCTGCCCTACCTGCGCTGCCCCCTCCACACCATCCTCAAGCTCACCCCTGTTGCCTACGGTAAGTCCTGTCTTTATTTTAATTTTTTCCTGCTTTGTGTGTGTGCATCTGATGGGCAGGTTTGTGTCTGTGTGTGCCAGCACCTGGCCTTGCTCTAAAAGCTTTTGGTGATTAATATCAACAGGTTATTACCTGGTTAACATATAAAAGGGTTCTGGAGGGTGGGAGGATGTTGGGGAACAGTGGGAAGGGAGATGTGGAGGTGCAGGGTTGTTCTCCCATGGCATCTCTTTTAAACAAGTGGTAATTGTGGGTTTTCCCTGTGGATGAAGAAAGCTGTTTGTGCCTCCAGATTTGGGGTTGACTCTGGGTTACAGTCAGTAAAAATGGCTTTTCTGTTCAGACCTGTAGCCCAAATAACCCCAGGCTGTGCTCTGACAATCAAAGCCATAAAATAGTAAAAAGTGTAAAATTCTGTTCTGTGTGTTTATGAGCTGGTTTGTTATTTAAAAAAGTAAAATAATATATTTATCCCTGCTCACTTTCCATGCCATTTTCAGTATTTTTCTGAGCATTGTTTATTTAATAAGTTACTCTTTTTGGTCAAGGTTGTAAAGTGGAGACAATCACCCTGAATGTGGAAGCAGTGAACACCCACCGTGACAAACCATCCCTGAACTTGGTGAGTCTTGGTGCCCCCCTCTGGCTTTTCCCCCTTTTTCCAAAAGAAATCACTGAACTGAAGCTCTGAAACACCTGCTAGAAATGGCTGATGGGTTTTCAGTGAGCAGAAAGGCTCACTTCATAATAAACCCCAAAAGCAGAATTAATTGCAGGCAGAATTAATGTGCTCCCCAGGCCAGGGGGGAGATTTTTCAGAGCTATTGTAGGAAGCAGAATGGACAAATTTAGGACACAGAGTTTAAATTCCAGGTCTCGTTCTCTGTTTTCAATGAAGTATTTGTTGTTGATGCTTGCTTGTATTAGCTGATTTCAAACACACTTGCCAAAAGGTTTAGAGTGGATTTTTCTCCTTGCCTTGATGAGTTTTCTCTTTCTGAAATCCTCTCCCATTACTTAAATAACAGTTTGACCATCCACCTTGTCCAGCAAAGCATGTAACTTGCTAAATCCGTGGAAGCTGCTGCTATTTTTGGTTCTTGCTTTTGCAAACCCTCTTTTGCAAAGGGACTGATCTGTCAGGGAGTGCCTCAGTCATTACCTCTAATTAGCTCCCCCAATTAAAGAGCACAAACCAGCTCTGCTCTGCTGGTTCTCAGGAAATCTAAATACATCCCATTTTAAGTGGTTTTGGTATATTTAGGCTTTTAGCTGCCTCTTGTGTTCTTTTATCAAAAGCTATTGGGCTGATTGCCTGGGATATGGTAATTTTTTTGTCCCTGATAGCAAGGGAGTGGAGAAACTGGGAATCTGAGAATATTCAGCAAGATTTCCGTGGCTGGTCCCATGCTGGTGGTTTCCAGTTGGGCATTGTCCCTGTTCATGGCAGGGGATTGGGTTAGATGATGTTTTAAGATCCTTCCAACTCAAACCACGCTGGGATTTATCACTTTGCAGCTTGTGTGTGATCCCTCTGTTGAAATCCTTGCTGCCCACTTGGGGGCTGTTCTTTGCTTTTCTTGGGCAGCAAAATGCTTGGGGGCAGAAGAAACATGAAGAAGGGAGAATTTTTCTATTTGCTTATTATTCTTTCCTCCCTCCCTAAATTTCTCGTGGGTAGAGAAAAATGAATAAATAAATAAACAAACCCAACCAGAGCCACGTAAGCAAACCAGAGATGCCCAAGGGAAGCAAAACTGCTAAAAAAGCACTTTCCCATTGTCTCCATGCTGGATTTAGTCGTTTCCCACAGTGGTGCTCAGCTGGAGGAGACACAGCCCAATGTGGGGTCGGTCCCCCTGACGAGACATTCGGGCTGGGGATGCTGCAGGTGTGTGATGCACTTTCAAACTGTGCTTCCCCTTTTCCTTCCCTGTGTGGCTCCCTCCCTCTGGCAGCAGAGCAAGCTCCCCAGCAGCCAGAGCCCCGGGAGGATGAGAAGGAACAGCTTTACCCCACGGGCCAGCGTGGACACGGTAAAGCGCCTGCGGCATCACAGCGTTGGGAGCAAACCTCTCGACCTGCTGGGGCCTTTTCCACCCCTGGAAGCTCGAGGTGGGGCTGAGCAGTCACAGCTGGAAGGCAGTGGCCAGGTGGTACCTTCCCTCTGCTCCCCTTCCCCACCATCTGGGCTCTGTGTGGTCCTCTCTGAAATCCAGACCATTCCTGGCTGTCTCTGTTTCTGCATGGAAAGCATCCTGGATTGGACTCCCTTAAGAAAAAGAAAATCACAAAAAAACCCTCCATAAAACATTAAATCCACCCCCATGAAACTAAAATTCTGGTGCCACAGGCTTTCAGAGTCAGGCTTCATGCAGGCAAGTTTCCATCAGTGCCACAGGGTTTTGGCAGGGTGGTCAATTGTGGGTAGTATCTTGTTTTCTGGCTGAAAACCTGATTGGAAGGAGTTACAAATACCCTCTTTGTCCTAATTTTTTACTTCAGCCAAGTGTTGCTCCAGCCCTAGAGTGGCTTGGTAGGAAATCTCTGATTTTATTGGTGCCTATTTCCCTGCAGATCCTGATGTCAGCAGCTTGTTGAGCAAAATCTGGGCTCTTTGGGTGCCCGAATTACAGCAGTTTGAGGTTATTGTTTGGATATTTTAGAGGTTACAGTTTTCCAAGCTTTTCAGAGAGTCCAGCTTCTTGTTCTCCTCCCTGTTAGCAGAGTAAGGGGCCAGAGAGTAAAAGAAGGGGTGATACCACACTGGTGTTTACACACTTGGTGAGCCTTGGCTTGGGCATCCCCAAAATCCCAGGGCTCTGGTGAGAACTGGGCTAGGCAGGGCTTTGTGTTGGGGTGGGTTTGTCCCACAGAGGGTCTGGATGAGGAGCTTGGGCTGGAGAGGACCCAGACTACCCAAGGTCTGAATTTGGGGGTGTTTCCAGCTGAGCATCCCGAGGATGGGGATCCCCACCCCAACTTTTCCCTTTTTGGAAGCACTGCCAGCTCTGGGATGAAGGGGCATTTAATCAGCCCTGGGCTCTGGGGCTGTGAGGGTTGTAGGGATTGTGCTGTCCTGGGATCTCTTGCCTGAATGGAGCCCTTGGGATGGGCAAGGGAGTGAGGAGGGGTCCAAGGGCTGCAGCACATGATGCTCATGCCTGTGATACAAGCCTGCCCTGGGCTAACGTGAAATTTGGGGAATGCTTCACTTCTTCCCTCATTTTCTTTGCTGCTTTTACTATTTAAATCTCCTTTAAAACGCACTGTGAGCTCTCCTGTGCTTCTCTTTCCTTTGCAGCCTCCAGTGGGAAATGCTTCCCTCTGAGAACCACTGAAAGCAGCTTGTGTGTGCTCTCTTATGGGTTAGTAAGTAGGACTTCTCTTGATTAATGTTGCATGGAAACCACTTTGGGCAAAGGCAAATGCACAGAGCAGGAGGAAATGTGCTGCTGTATCAAACCTGCTGTGAAGGGGCACATCAGGGGGGGAGGAATGAATTACCATGCTGAGCCCACTGATCCAGGGGCTCTAACTGGGCTTACTGGTGCTTATGCTGGCTGCTGCAAAAGTGTGTTTCAACCTGGGCTTGCCCCATCCCTGGGCCAGGACATGGGATGGCTCCACACTGGTGCTGCTGGGCTGAGCTGTGTGGGCAGTGCAGGGTCCCACATGTGTCTTCCCTCTGCCTCGATCAAGATGTGGGGTGTTGGTGGTTGTAGGGCTTTTGTAGGAGTCACTGGGTTGTGGCCTGGACAGGAGTGATGCTGGGGGCTTTGGGTAATCCTCTTGCTCCTGGTGCTGTGGGGTCAAAGGGAGGGCTGAGTTTAGGGCAAGGAAAGTAAAGCAGTAGCTGGTTCAGTGTCCAGATGTTGGGGTTAAGAGAGGATTCCAGTTTGGGAGGGGAGCTCCTTCCTCTTCCACCATGGTCCCCATGGAGAGGGGCTCTTCTTTGCCTCTGCCCAGGCAGGCTGGACCTGAGAAACTCCTGCTGGGATGAATTTGGCTGTTTGGATATATAGCTTTTTACTTTAATTGCATTTTGGCTTTGAAGTGAAGCACTTCCAGCAGATTTCTCAATGTGACTGTTCTGTCTTTCTCCATCACTGGTATTTACACACACGTCATGGGGCACAAGCCATGCCCAGAGAAATTGTGGGTGCCCCATCCTTGGTTGGACAGGGCTTGGAGCAACCTGGGCTAGTGGAAGGTGTCCCTGTCATGGGCAAGGATTGGAACAAGATGATCTTTAAGGTCTCTTCCAACCCAAACCATTCCATGATTGTGTAATTTATTTTAATTTTTTTTTAATTGTAAATAGAAAATATGTAGGGTCTGGATTTCCTGCCTGTTGGGATTTCAAGTGTTGATGCCTCCTGTTAATTGTCAGCAAAGTTGCCTCCAAAGCTATGCTGTTTTTTTTTATTGCAAAACAGAGCTGGGTAGGTGACATGAAATTGCAGATATTAATTTACACGTTGGTTTGCAGTCCCCAAGTGCTGCAGCTGAGCAGGCACTGGCACTGCAGCTGGAGCCCTGTGAGGGTTTCCTGTGCCCTGAGACAGTGCCTGAACAGCAGCTGTGGGAAATCCTGGCTGTTGGGCTTTAATTTGTGTGATTTGTACTGACCTGAGTGTGTTCCTGCTGTCTCTTGGACCCTGAATGAGGCAGTGGAAGAACTTTTATCAAAACTGCAGGTATTTATTGTGGTTAATATGCAAAATGATTGCTGTTATTGTTTTTATGTTGTTCTGGAAGTGTGTTTTCCTATGGAGAAGGGGAATAAAAGTGAGTAACCCTGAGTAACCAACCTGCTTCATTACTCCTGAGTTCTCCACTGAGCTTGTGTGCTCTCAGGCTGTGCTGGGGGCTTGGCAAGAGGGTAAAGGATGATGCAAAGTGTGAAACAGCTCATTGTGTGCTTGGCTGGAAGTACCTAAGTCAATCCTCAGGTGGTTCCTGCCCTGCAGAGCAATCCCATGGAGCTGCTTGGCCCCTCCTGTCAGTGTGTCTGTCCACCCTGGTGCTGAGCTGAGCTGTGAGCTGCTTTCCCATCTCCTGACCTCCTTGGTGTAACCCCAGCTGTTTCTCTTTCCTTTGCAGAGAATGGCCACTTTCCCAGTGTAGAGCTTTGTGCTTCCCCCTCGGGTTCTGCTGGGAATTCCATGGGCCTGGAGCACGCCTGGAGCACAGTGAGCCACGAGCCACTTGGGCCAGTACTCGCCTTGGACTGTGTTTTTAGACTCTCTCTGTGTCTTTTCTTTCCAAATGCTGGAATGTCTGTCCATGAGGTTGGAGAAAATTCCTTGTGGAGCTTTCTCAAGCCGCTTTTAATGCGTGAGCCGATGTATCCCTGGGCTTTTTGGGGGTGTTAAAACAGTGCCCCACGTCTTTCCTCCTGCTTAGATGCCAAAATTAACCCCAGTGTGATGACAGAATAGTCATGTTCTTACTGACTGAGGCAGCTTTTCTTTGGAAGAGGCACTACCAGACCAAATCCCCAAGTTTTTATTTATCTGTTACCGTTTCCAAGTTCAAACACAATTATTGTGTTGTTCAACCATCCAAAGAGTTCCAGGCATTGTCTGACTTTGCTTCCATGTGAACCCCCAAACATGAGCCTGTTCTTTTGCTCTGGGAAAGGCTTTTGCTTGGGATGTAACACCCAGCACTGTTCAGGTCAGCACATCCCATGGGATGCCTCCTGGGAGAGCCAGATGGGAATCAAACCTCCTGTCCCTCTCTGGGAGCAGCACAGCTACCAGTGCTTTTAAATCCCACCTCAAGCCCTACTTTGGCTTTGCATCCTGGCCTAAAACCCCATCCTTTCACTCCTGTTTCCTGCAATTTGTGGATGTTTTATCCATTACCCCAGAAAAAAGTGGCTCAGCTTGGTGACTGGGAACAGTGGAGCCCCTGGGCAGGGTTTGCAGGAAGCACAAGGTTTTTACCAGTTGTCTTTTTAATGTACCAAATTTTAGGCCCACAACAAGCTTTTAACTTGCCTGTGAATAAGCTGTGAATGTTACCCATGTCTAATGCTGCCTTTCACATTTTAAGCTGTTTTTAGTGTTTAGAGCACAGCTGGTGCAGCTGTGTCTGGCTGTCTTACTTAAATCCCCCCCAAACCCCAAATTTACAGTTTTCTCCTGCGAGTCTTGACTTGCATTTTGCCAAACTCCACTTTTAGCCACTCCAGCTGTTCCTGCAATAATGGCAGACCCCTCAGGTTGGGTGAAGAAAGGAGCATTTGGGTACAGAGCAGGAGACTGTTCTGGACCTGCAGTTTCCAGTTGACTCCAGGATCTGTCTGAGCAATTCTGGGCCCCAGAATTGCTTATTTTAAATGTGTAACTAAATGTTAGATATA
The DNA here is from genome assembly GCA_035221455.1 of Xenops minutus. Lineage (NCBI taxonomy): Eukaryota > Metazoa > Chordata > Aves > Passeriformes > Furnariidae > Xenops > Xenops minutus. Next base: position 2,491,521 of record JAWWEE010000069.1, on the reverse strand, counting down.
CCCACAGCACAGAAACTGTGCCTGGCTGTGGAGAGACTCAGCAGCCCCAAAGTCTGAGGCTTACCTGGGCATTTTGAGCTCAAACCTGGTTGTTTTAAACACTCCCAAGAGCTTTAATTTGACAAAACTGAGTTAGAGAGGACCAAGGCACTAAATCCTGACCCCTTAGGATTCCTGAGGAGCAGAAGCACGTGTTAATCTAAAGCAATTGTGCCACAGAAAGGTGAAATTCAGTGGTGAGAAATTGAATTCTCTGAGTTTTGTTCCTCAGGCTTTTCCCCCCAGGGGGCAGGTTTGCTGCAGCCATCTGGTCTTGGCGTTTTAAATGTTTCCTTGCTTAGAAATAAGCCAGTAAAAACGTGAGAAAAAGAGAGAAACTGTCAAAGGAAGAGATTTAGAGCCACGGTAGTTCTTGCTGTCACACTCCAAAAAGCTCTAAACGCACAAACCCCGCCCGTGTTGGGCTGGCAGCTCCGACCAAAAAACCTCCTGCTCTGGGGGGAAAAAAGGAGTGGAAAATGTACTGTAGGATGTTTACGCACAATAAGCTGTGACAACTTGCTGAGGAGTTCATTATGTACCTATCACTGAGTAGTTAATGATTGTAAGGAGACAAAAGTATATATTTTTACCTGCCAGGACTCGTGAATGTTGCTGTGTTGGTCATCATGACTTTTTTTTTAATCACTGCTAATAATCAGGTCTGTAATTTGGGGGTCCCTTATTCCCATGGAGTGGGTCCTTGTTTTGGCCATGGGATGGAGCTTTGTCCTTCTCTGCTGGCAGTAGCATTTGTGCCTCAGTGCTTTAATTAAAGCCTAACTTTAGCCTTTTTCTGGTGTATTTTAGCCTTTGAAAAGTGTGTGTTTTTGTAATACACGTGTCTAGAGCAGAGCAGCAGCAGATTTGTGATAAGGTCATTGCTCTGAGGGTGAATCACACCTGCCAGGAGAGGTGCCAGGGTCCTGCCAAGCCCTGCTGGGGTGATGCCAATGAGCCCATGCATCTCCTGGCAGGTGCCTGTGCCAGGTATTTCCTTGAAATCACCTGATTCCCTTGGCACTGTGCATGCAAATACCCCAGGATAAACAACCTTTGCACAATGGGAGGTTTTGGGTATTTTTGACTGAACAGGATTAGCAGCAGCTCATGCTGTCAGTGGGGCCAGAGCTGGTGTTGTGGGCTGGGCAGGTGGGGCTGATGGATTTGGAGGTGTGAGTGTGGGCTTGGCACCTTGGAGAGAGTTTCACCATGAGTGGAGGGGTTTCTGTAACCCCCTGTGTGTCTCTGTCCATCTGGTTCCAGCAGTGAAGGTGATGGTGGCTGTTGTCACCTTCAGTGAGCAGTGGCAGGGCCACCCATGACCTCACTGCAGGGAAAAATGATCCCTGGGGCAAAACCTGCTCTGTCTCTGCTGCCAGCAATGGGGGAAGTTGGAAAATGGGCAAAAAAAAGGCTTGAACCCAGGCTGGATATCTTATTTGTGTATGCTGGCTGTGACCTTAGAGCTGCCACCTCTGTTGGGTGTCCCCTTCCCAGCAGTGGGTGCTGGGGAAGCCTGGCCTGGGTGCCAAGGATGTCCTCAAACCTGCCCCTGTGCCCCTGTAAAGGTGCAGGGGGAGCTCTGCTGGTGCCACCTCCACCTGCCCCTGGGTCCCTGGGCACTGTTTGCAGGCTGCCCTGTGTGTTTGTGTTTGGTGATGTGGATGTTACCCATCTGCTTGTAAACTTTCCTGCTCTACTGCCTTCCAGTGGTTTTTGTACTTTGAAAAAACCATAGTGTATGTCAACTTGTGCTGTATGTTGTGTACTTTGTGTATTTGAGCATAAATAGCCATCAGTGTTTATTTAAAATAAAGAGATTTAAAAAAGCCCAGGTCATTTCCTCTGTTCTTTTCCATTGTTTGCTCTAACTATCCCCACAGTGTGTTGGTTTTCTGAGATAGTGGTGAATTCGGGGAGGCTGGAATGTGTTTGGAGAAAGGGGTGGTGGGGGTGTCCCTGGGTTTTGGGATTTGAGTTCGAAATGGGGAGTATTACACCCTGGTGCTGTTCCTCTTCCCTCATTGATTGGAGGATGTTTTTTATTGGAGCTGTTGGAATTCAGAATTTCAGGTTTTCCATGGAACTGTTAGGGTAGGAATGCTTTTTTTAGAGCACATCTCTTTTTCTAGGAGGAAAAAGAAAGTCAAGAAGAGCAACTGGTGTGATTCTGCTTTCCAGCATCTGCAGCTGGAAACCAACTGGTCCCAAAGCAACCAGCCACAGCCTGAAGAGACTTTAGGTGTGGTCAAGGAAAACTCCTTTTTCTCCTCTTTACCCCACTGCAAGCTGTGGGTTGAGGAGGTCTCAGGGGTGTTTAGCAGCTGCCAGAGCAGAAGATGGTTTTTGGTGGGGCTGATGCCCATGGCCACGATGCAGATGCTGAATAACCTCCTGGGTGCCCCTGGGGAAGCTGCTGACTTTTGGGCCCAAAAATTGGCTTGTTGAGTCATCTGGAAAAATACAAAACTAGAAAGCCTGTGTTTGTGATTAACTGGATTCCTGTAAATAGTTTGTAGAAGTCAGGGGCTGTTGTGAGCAAGTCTCTGCTTGTGCAGCCTCCCATTGTGTTCTGCAGAGAAGGAACTAAACCAGGTGAGCTCCAGGTGAACTTCAGCAAGGTAATAGATCCCACTCACTGCAGGGATGTGGTGAATCGTTCAGGAAAACCCCCTTTAGACTTGGCAGAACAAACCAATACCTACAAGAAGCACAGCCTGGGGTAAAAAGTCCATCCCTAGGTGTGTTTGATGGTGACTCCAGGCTGGAGGGAGCTGTGCAGCCAAAGGAACAAATGGGGACAACTTCTACCAAAGCTTGGTACTGGAAAAGGACCCAGCAGCAAGAGCTGGATCCAGCAATGAGCTGAAGGGCAGCTGGATTCCCATCAAGGCCAGGTTGGGACAGGGCTTGGAGGAACCTGGTCTAGTGGAAGGTGTCCCTGCCCATGGCAGGCACTGGAACAAGATGAGGTTTGAGGTCCTTTCCAACCAAACCATTCCATGATTTTATGGCTCTGGGACCTCACATGCTGCTGAGCTCCAGCTGGTGGTGCTTTAATGGGAATAGGTGAAGCTGGTAGAAGAAACCTCTTTCTGAATGCAGGCCATGGGCTTCTGAGGGCAGAAGGGATGGGTGTTGTGTCCCTGTTGAGATCCCTTAGTGTGCTTGAGGTCCAGCACTGACTGTGTGCCACTGCTGCCCAGTGGAGCAGCTCAGCAAGGATCATCCTGACAAAGACTTGGCAACTCCACACACAAAAAACCAAACAATTTCAACATCTGCTTGGGTTGCATTCAGTTTTCTAGTGTTTTGCTTTGTGGGTTGAATAAATTACTTCCTTCTTGCTCAGGAAGAGTTAATGATTTATGGGTCAGCTGGCGTGACTCTGGTTTCTGCAGCATTCTGCAGAAAGCTTTTCTCCATGGAGCCATAGCTGAGCATGTAGGCGTATCATAACTCCTCCTTTAGCTGTGCCTGGGGACTGGGGACTGGGTGAGAACAGTCACTGCTTTGTCTTGCCAGTGCTCAGCACTCCAGGTCTCCATCTCCTGCTTCCAGACCTCCAGGTAAGGCAACTTTGAGCCATACAGCTTGAAGGGTTGCTCTTGGGAAGTGGGTTGGAGCTTTTGTGCAACTCCAGCAGGCACAAAGGTCAGGAAATTAAATCAGGTTATGCCAGAAGTTGTAACTAGGATTGGAAGAAAGGCAGAGGAATGAAAGAGCCAAGGGAAGTGTTGGGTTTAGGGCAGAAAGCATCGAGGAAGACCCTTGTTTCCAGGAGGAAGGCAGGTACTTGGAGCATACATAACATTGGGAGAGGTTAGGCTCATAAATGATCCTGGATAACACAGAGGACTTTTACTGGGGGTGACAGGTTAGTACAAACTGCAGTTAAATCCCCTTTGGTAAAGCAATTTAATTTGATTGATTTGTATGTTTTATTGCTTTACTCAATGTTTGCACAAAACTGATGTAACTTTTTGCTTAGATCCTTTTCTCTCTCTGAGGGCAATTTATTGTTAGGGGACTGCACAGGTGACTCCAGCAGGATTTCATCTGACTGGAAATTTACCTCCAAGAGATTTATTGCTAAAAATAAAGTGTTCTATCTGTAAGATAAGTTTCAGGGAACTTTTTCCAGAAGGCACAGACAAACTCATGGCCCTGCAGGTATTAGGATGGCTGGGAAGAATGCTCTGCTGCCAATATGGTGGTTTTAAGTTGAACCTGACAAAGAAGTGTTTATTCTATGGCTTGAGTGAAGATGTTAGTCTGTCTTGGGTTTTTTTTTCACTTCCAGAAAAGGAATTCAACTCCTGCTCCTTCTGCTCCCCAGCCACGACTGTAGGAACCACTCAGAGACGGAGAAATAAGACCTGTTCCTATGAGCTGTGCTTACCCTTGGTGTAAATACCCCCCCACTGTTTTTGCAGATATTTGGCCCAGGAGAAGAACGTGGTAACATCTGTGGGATCTCCAGACAGGAATAAACATGTCAGCTTTGGAGCCAGGGAGGCAGAGGGCTGGTGCTGCTGTCCTGGGCTCATTCCTCACTGCTGCTCTCATTGTGGCTGTCCAGGGTGAGTGAGTCCATCAGGGTAAACTAAGATCCCTTGAAGGAAAACCTTCTCCTGGGTCTCACAGGACTTGGATCCTTCTCTTCTCCTCTTTGCCTTTGTATTTCAAGAGCATTGTCAGTCTTTGTGATCAGAATTTATCTTCCTCTGCTTTTTTTTATCCTTTCTGTGGGAAGTAGATACAAAATTATTCTAGCTGAGAAAGTGCAATGATTTGTACTAACTGGGGATAAAAAAAAATGCTTAATTTGGACTTTGTGACCAGCCTTTGAAACTGCTGGGTGAGGTGTGAGGAGCAGGACCTGGAGGGGTGATGCTCCTCCCAGTCCCTGCCTGCCACAGCCATCCCCAGGCATGGGCTGCACTTCTCTTTGCTTTGAGGAGTCTTTGAGTCTTTTGAGTGTCCTCACCTGGACCCTCAGAGTGAATCAGGCCTGAAATCCCCGTGCTTTTCCTCCCAGCACCTTTCTGATGGAGCTTTCTGTTGGTAGGTCTCTGTGATCCCCCACCACGTCTCCAGTCTGCAGAGCTCAAGGAGCAGCACCAGAGCACTGCCACATTTCCCTATAATTTCAGAGCAGAATATGTCTGTCGTCCAGGTTATGTGAAAAAAGTTAATACCCCCACTGTCCTCATTTGTGGAAGGAATGGAATGTGGTTTGGATCAAAGGACATGTGTACACGTGAGTATATTTTGGGTTGACTTCTTGGTCTAGTGGAAGGTGTCTCTGCCCATGGGAGGGGGTTGGAAAAAGACATATTCTATGGGATTCTATGACTTCTGATGTGTTTGTTTGCTGATGCTATCAGCTGATTTTGTTGGAGCAGTATCCAAAGTGAGCCCAGGGGGTGGTGGGAGATGACAGGACATGAAGCACTGGTTTTATTCCACTAAGTACTGGCAATGATGGCAGGAGCTGAAATCTGCTCTGATGCTGGCTGTGTTTCAGTGCTGACACAAAGGACGTTCAGGCACTTTGTAACTCTTGGGTCAAGAAAGGGATTTGACTTGCAGTAGGAGAATCCTTTCTTTGTGAAGAGACACTCTCACGCTCTCCAGGGTTACAGCAAACCCCACTTAGGCTGCAGAGGCAGCAGGTCATGATGCAAGTCTTGCCAGCATGGTGAAACAAGGAATAATTTAGAGTTGGTGGGGGAATCTGGAGGTCTCTGCTCCATCCTTGGGCTCAGAATTGGAGGAGTCTTTAAACAAGAGCTGACTGCAGTGCTGTTGTCCCCAGCCAAGCAGTGCACCTACCCTGGGGACCCACCCAATGGCAGACTCGTCCTGGGAGAAAAGCTCACTTTGGGCTCCTCGGTGAACTTCACCTGCAACACGGGGTAAGCCAGCAGTGCTGGGGCACGGTGGGGCCTCTTCTGCTCCAGCTGTTCTTCCCAAGGTTTTTCCCCTCTGGATTAAAGCCTGTGCTGTCAGAAGTCTTGCCAGTATAGGTAATTGTAGACCCTGATTGAAATATCTTTTAAGCTTTGCTTTGAGAGCTTGAAGACTGACTGTCTTCATCTCCTGCTTTGAGGCAGTTCTTCCCAGACCCTTCCCAGGGTTTCAGTATCTTTTTGAAGAAAAGGCACAAACACTGAGCTCAGAGCTGTGGGTGTAGCTACAGCCAATAAGGGAGATGTTTTTCCTTGGAAACGTCTTTTTTTTTTTTAATTTAAAAAATGCTTTTGCCAAAAGCCAGTGTGTTTTTGAAAAAATTACACTCATTACCAATCTCTGATCTGCTGTAAATGTGACAAGGAAGCCCAAAGCATCCTGATGGTGATGTTACTGGTAACACATCAGGACTAAGTTTGCTGAGTAATTCCCTCTCCCCTGTTTCACACAGCTACAGACTGCTTGGAAGTTCTCAGATTAATTGTGTGATTAGAAGCGGGGCTGTTACATGGGACAGAGATATTCCCATCTGTGAGGGTAAGTAGAGTTCCTTAATTACCTATTATCTATCCTTTAATTATCTGGAATGTGGCTGGGGCCGGATAAAGAAGCTGTTGCATTGTTCTGCAGAGGATTTTGGCATTTCAATGCATGGTGGCGCTTGGAAAGACGTTTTTAATTTGTGTTTTCCTTCCTGGAACATCCTGCAGAAATATTTATTAACTCTCTGGGAGTGAGGCAGCTGCATGTGAGACTGGAATATCCCCAAACCTGCTGGTGCCTGGTCAGAGCTGTGCTGACTGTGGGCTGGTGTGTGGCTCCCTCGAGACCTGCCCTTAATTTCTGACCCTTCTGGCACCTTGTGTTTCAACTTTTTTTCTTACCAGACCTTTGGTTTAAAAGGAACTAAATTATTTCTCTCTTCTTCTTTCTTCTCACTAACCCTCTCCCTGGATGCCACAGTGATACCATGTGAACCCCCTCCAGCAATAGCTAATGGGGAGCACAGTGGGATGGACAAGGAGCTCTTTGTGTATGGAGACTCCATCACTTACCGGTGCCACGGTGTCAGGAGGGCAGAGAGACCTTTCTCCCTGGTGGGAGATGCCTCTATTTTCTGCACAACCACGGATAATGTCAATGGAGTGTGGAGCAGCCCAGCTCCAGAATGCAAAGGTGAGCTGCTCCCACACACACGACCTGCACTCAGCAGCTCTGGCCCCTTGACAAGCCCTGCTCCTGCTCTGCTGAGCTGTTTTCTTCCTTGGGACCTTCTCTCTCCTTCCTCTTGCTGCAGTCACCTCTTCCAGATGAGACCCTCTGAGCCTAGTAGATGTGACAGGAATTAGGGGCTCCCATCATGGTCAGCAAGGACATGGGAATGGGATTTTATTGGTGTTCACAGACCAGATGATGCATCTTACCTTCTGGCCTGTGTAAAATGTAGCACCTCCACAACCTGCTGTGACACCTGCTGCTTTCCCTGTGTTCTGTTTATGCTTTGCCTTAATGAAAAAATGCTGTAAAATGGACTAAGGTGTACAAAAGTGCTGCATCAGCTGCCTGGTCACATCCATTTTCAGCATTTTTGGTGGACATGCCTAGCAATGAGAATGTTTTTAGTGCCCTCATCTCCCCTCTTGAGCCTAAGTGCTGGTTCCCTAAGTGGTGGCATTTCCCTGGCACAGTGGTGACCTGTGAGCCTCCAAGGGTGGAGAATGGGAAGCTGCTGAGTGGGTACAGGTTTGAATACACCTATGGAGACACCGTTGTGTTCGACTGTAACTTCCGCTACACCTTGAACGGCAGCGACACCTCCACGTGCAGGGACAACGACCTCTGGGACCCCCCTCTGCCCCTCTGCCAGCTCAGTAAGTGTGATGGTCCCACCACTGCTCCACCTGCTCTCCTGCAGCTTTGCTTCAGGGAATTGTATTGTCATTAAGGCTGGAAAACACATCCAAGGTCATCAAGCCCAACCTTCGACCGAATCCAGCCATGCCCACTAAAGTTCTCACAAAGCATTAAGTCATGAAAGGGGTGGCTCTAAGATTGAAATTTTGAGGGTTTTTTTGTTTAATGTTTTCAAAGTTTGTTGTTAGAGCCTCTGATAGTATAAACTGATCTAAATCCACCCTCCTTTAGCTTAAGGCCATTTCCCCTTGTCCTGTCACTCCATGCTCTTGTGAAAAGTCTCTCTCCAGGCAAAAAACACACTCATATGTCTTCATTTGTCTCCTTTACCATTCCTGCACTTGGGTTATTAAGTGATCTCAGAATGAACAGTGACCCCCTGAGTTTTACCCAAATTCTCTTGTACCATCACGGGTCTCCTTGCTGTCCCACTGGCAATGTCCCTAAGCTGATGTCTCACCCCCAGGCAGCTGTGAGGACCCTCCAGATGTGTACAATGCCATTAAAGCCAGACTTGCTGGCAACCTGTTCCCTGTGGACACTGTGGTCACCTACGAGTGCCGGGAGGGCCACCAGTTCAGCGCGGGGGAAACCACGCGGCACATCAGGTGTCTGCCCGACTTCATGTGGAGTGAAACTCCTCCTCCCTGTGAAAGTAAGTGCTTGTCCCTTTGGCTGTTCACCAGCTCTGCATTTTGGTCCCTTGAACCTCTGAAAGAAGCCATTGTGGGGTCGAGGGTCTTTTGTTCATCCAACGGGGAGGCTGCATGGCAAATATTCCATCCCCCAGGATGGCCCAAGGGTGGTTTGGGGGCAGATTTAATGTCATGATATGTTTCTGTCTTACAAAATGTTCTTCTTCTCACAACGAACCTGCTGTTGGCTTTGCCATGGTTTCACACTTGCTGACATTTGGCATTTCTCAGGAATTCGTTGCTCGAATCCATACATCCCTTACAGAAAGCACACATGGGATGAGAAGGACTACTATGGGTATGGACACAGACTGGAAGTTACGTGCAAAGACGGATTTGCTTTCAAAGGTCACGGCAGCAGCATCACACTTTGGTGTGGGAGTGATGGCAGGTGGGACCCAGCAGCACCAGAGTGTGTGCCAGGTGGGACAGCGTTTGTGAAACATGTTGATTTGGTGACTGCTTGTTTTTGACTGCAAGATTTGGGTTACTCTGTACAGTGTGATGTCTGCTAACAGTCCAAAAAATATTGACAAGTGGCCTTAGGTGATGATGGTAGAAGCCAAGGAGAATTTTGCTCCACTGCCATGTGTTCCCAGATCTACTTCTCCTGTGTTAACTTGGGATATACAGGCAGCAAAAGATCCAAGTGGATCATTATATTTCCTGGGGATTGCCTTGGAAAAAGTACAGTGTCTCGGCAGAGCTGAGGGGGTGCTAGGGGAGGTGGCCTGCAAAGGGTGGTGTGTTGGAAGCTTTTAGAGGGTTAGGAGCTCCCTGGGAAGCCTGGGAGACATTTACCCAGCTGGAAGAAGATGTGGTTTGTGTTTTGGTATGGTTTGCTAAACATGAGGCTTGGGAGCAGCAGATGTTCTCAATGCATTTCCCCTCTCAGAAGAAAATTCAACAGCATAAATAACTGGTCCTGCTCTAACTCCTAACCCAGCAATGGGCACCACAGCAATGCTCCCGAGCTGCTGGAAGCAACCTGAGCCCAAAAGCTCAGGAAAACCTTGCCAGGAGGAAAAGAGCCTGTTCCACCTCCCAGGGCAGCCAGCATTAGAGCATGGATGATTCCTTGTCCTGGCCCTTTGGGGTTACAGAACAATCACTGAGACCTGCTTTTGGATGAGTCATCTTTTGTCCAGGGTTCTTAGTTCTTGGTAACTCTTCTCCACAGAAAGCATCATCTCTGGAGTTCTTTCTGGAAATCCATGACATCCTTTATTTTCTGTTGCTTCTAGAACCTCGTTGCTCAAAGCCAGACATTCCTCATGCAGAAGAGGTTTATAGAAGCAAAAATGACTATGTGGTTGGCACCCAGGTGAGGCTGGCATGTGATGAGGGATTTTTGCTCCGGGGCTCAGACTCCACTGAGTGTCAGGCTGATACAACCTGGGCTCCTGTGTTGCCTTTTTGTGACAAAGGTACGTGTGACACACAGATGAGAAGAGTTCCTGTGCATTGGGGTTAAGAAACAGCCACCAGTGGGTGACCTGCCTTCAGCATCTGCTCCTGGGGAATGGGGGTGATGGTCAGCAGCTCACAGGCTGAGCTGGGTTTCCACTCCCTGGAGGTGGATCATAGAATCAATAAGGTTGAAAAAGACATTCTGGATAATCAAGTCCAGACTGAATCCCACCATGCCCACTAAACCATGACCACCAGTGCCGCATCCACATGTTTTTTGAACACTTTCAGGGATGGTGAGTCCACCACTGGAAATATCCTTATATAGATGTGACCCAGGTAGGAGCTGAGTGAGAAGTGGGAGCCCTGAACTGGTGTAAGAAGCCAGGCAGCAACTTCTTGTGGATTTGCCTCCCAACAAACACGAAGTGAACTTTGTACTGATTTGGATTCTCACCTGAATATGATAATTACACGTTTCTTATCAATTGCCTTTATTCCACAGTGTGTGGCCCCCCTCCACAAATCTCCAATGGGCAGCACTCTGACATGAGTGGAAAGCAGTTTGTCTATGGTGCCAAGGTGACCTACACCTGTGAAAAGGGTCTGTCCCTCATTGGGGATGAATCCATCTACTGCACCTCCGACGATGGGCAGAACCTGGCATGGAGTGGACCTGCCCCAGAGTGCAGGGGTGAGTGGTTTCTCCTGTAGGGATCTCCTGAACCAGGACCTGGCTAAGCTGGAGCTCCATAACCTGTCCAGCTCCAGGAGCTCCAAACCCAGAGTGGATTAAGCAGTGCAGCTCCTGTGCCAATGTCTCGACACCAGGAGCTGTTCACTAACACCTCAGTTATAGCACTTGAGTACAAAACTGCTGCAAGAGCATCAGGAGGAGCAGCTCTGCTCCCCTGACCTGCTCCCTGCTGTCCCTGGGGAGGGGCAGCAGACAGACCCCACTCCCACCTCTGCTCTCTCCCCACAGCCGTTCGGTGCCCCAAGCCCGTGATTGAGAGGGGAAGGATGATCCCCCAGAGGTTCACCTTTCCCTATGGAGTGGCCCTGCAGTTCTCCTGTGATGAAGGCTTTGCCCTGAGTGGTGCTGCAGAGAGTCAGTGCCAGGCTGATGGCACCTGGGATCCCCCTGTGCCCACCTGCCAGCCAGGTGAGTTCCAGGTGGGCAGGTGCCCTGCACAGCCTGGGGGTGCTGCTCTGCTGTGCCACCAAAACCAGGTGGAATTTGCAGAGCTTTTTTCCCTCCATCTCCTCCCTTTACATTACTTTTTGCCTTGCCTTTCCCTTTCAGTTCAGTGTTCCAAACCCCCACGGCAGGACGATTTAGTGCTTCGCCCGATGAAATTGTGGTATGCAGTGAATGAAACCGTGTCCTTCTCCTGCCAGCGTGATGGGCGACCAGGGCTGCCTTCCAAAACTACCTGCTCAGCTAATGGCACCTGGGTCCCACCAGCCACGTGTGTAAGTACCACCACCTGCCCAGGTTTTCCTGTATCTTGCCCCATTTATAGTCTGGAATAGTTTTCGTCCAACTTCATGAAGGTGGTTGCTTTTTCACCCTGCAGTGGAGTCTCATGCTGTCTTTGTTTTGGTTCTTTTAAAGAAAAAGCAGGATACCTGTGAAAGGATTCTTCAAAATAAAGGAGCTTTCCAGTGTGGGATTCCTCTGACAGAACTGAAAACCCTGCTGGAAGTCCAGAAACTCTATCTGGAGATCCAGAAACTTGAAAAGGAGCTAAAAGCCACAGCAAACAGCTGAGTGGTGTCACTGGTATTGTAAGAACTATCCTTTCAATAATGGTACTGACTGAGGATTTTTTTATGACTTTGTAATTTGTACCAATGCTTTTAAGTAGCCAAAACAAAATTTAGCAATCAGCCACTGAACAGATTTGGTCACACGAGGAGTCAAAGTGACTTCTGACTCATTCTGTTCAAGCTCACCAGCTTCAGTTTGCACATCACTTTATACCTTTTATATCTTTGCATTTAGATCTGTTTGTTACCCTGACAATGCACAGTTAGAAAGGAACTGAGTGGAAAGTAAATTTTTGTGGTACAAACAGGCATGGACGTGGTGAGAAGTCACCAACCCACACTCACCTCCCAGCTGCTGCACCTCTTCAGTCCACTATAGCCCATTGCTGCCCAGTGCATTCATTATTTCTTGTGGCCAAGAAAGCTTCTAGCAAAACAAAAATGCCAGGTTTTCTTCCCAAGCAGGATGGATGGCTCCAAGGACACGGCAGTGCCACATCTTTGTGTGTGCACCAAGAGCAAATAAACATGTAAAGAAGAAATGGCTGGGGGGTTTTTCTGCAACATCCAGTAAAGGGGAAGTGCTGTGTGAACGATGTGTCTTGTGATGGGACCAGGACTCCTTCACCATGAGATTATAATAAAACTGCAATGGCAATGATAGCTCTGTCTGGCTTTTAATAATCCTGTCATGCCTGTAGTAAAGGGAAGTATTTATGTAACATATATGAAGTATATATAAAGTGCATAAATGAATGTTGCTTGGTAAGCATGGAGGGTGCTGTTCCCTGAGCAGAGGGGTGTGTGGGGGTGTTTGCACAGCAGCCTGTCCTGGGGTAAATGTGCTCCAGACACGAGGCCAGGATGCTGCACAGTGGTTCCAGCTGGAAAATACCTTTATTCCCTCTTTTCCCACCAGAGAAGAAGGCAGAGCAGCCTTTCCTCCCAAGGCACAGCATTGCTGGAGAGCTCAGGGAGGGCAGCCCTGGCCCTGGGCTGGGGAGGGGGTGGTGTCAGCATGGTTTGCCTCGCCTTTCCTCAACTTCCCACAGTTGCTTCCCCTTCCCCATTGGGTTGTTGGCAGGGAGAGGATCTCTTGTTCCCACGGAGCTGGTCTGGCAGCATCTCACACCATGCCAGGGCTCCTCTGCCCTCTGGGGCAGCTCCTGGCACTGGTGCTGCTTGTGCTGCTGCAGCCAACTGGGGGTCTCGGTGAGTGTTTTCCTCCCCTCCTTTTCTTTGCTTCTGTGGCTCAGCTTTGCTTTCCAGGGCTTTGGGAAGACTTTACAGCACCTTTCAGCACCTAAAGGGGCTTCAAGAAGGAGGGAGAGGGATTTTTCACAAGGCACAGAGTGATAGGACAAGGGGGAATGGCTTTAAGGTGTAGATTGGATATTGGGAAGAAATTTTTCCCTGGAAGGGTGGTGAGGTTCTGGCACAGGTTGGGCAGAGAAGCTGTGGCTGCTCCATCCCTGGAAGTGTCCAAGGCCAGGATGGATGGGGCTTGGAGCAACTTGGGCTGATGGAAAGTGTCCTGGCCCTTGACAGGGGGGTGGAACAAGATGAGCTTTAAAATCCCTTCCAACCCAAACCATTCCATGATTCTGTGATTGTTTCTGTGATAGCAAGGCTGATGCCTCAGCCCTGAGGCAACCCTTAGACATGCTAAATGCAGCTGGTGCATTGTCAGACATCCCACGGGCTGACCTCAGAACAGGAGAAGTGCAGGTCTGCTGAGTAATGAATGTCTGTAGGAAGGGGAATAACTCAGCTTCTGTCTGGAAGTTGATGGTTCTTTTAAAAAGAAATCTTTTGAGAAACTTCTCTAGTGTGCAGCCCAGCACCTCCCTGCTCCAAGGAAAGGGCAGAAATAGTGTGTGGAAAAGAGACCTTTACACATTTGGAGTGCTATTGGTGGTTCCTCAAGATACTTATTAACCCCTAAACTCTCTGCCTTAATTGCTGCTTTGTGTTCTCTCACCGTGTAGAGCTGCAGTAACAGTAAGAACGCCACTGAAAAGCCCCTTTTTTTCTTTTTCTTTTGGTGACCCACAGAGGTCCAGTGTCCAGTGCCCAATATTCCCAATGGCCAGCTGAAATCTACCCAGAACTTCAGCTCTGGCAGCACAGCCAGGCTCGTGTGCGATGCTGGCTACAGACCCGCGGGTTCCAGCACGGCACGGTGTGGGGCCAATGGCTTCTGGTACCCACAGGGGCTCTCCTGCATCCCAGGTACTCACACATCTCTCTCCTCACCTCTGCCAGGTGTAGTTACCTGCTCGTGTTTCACTAAAATCACGTGCAGTGCTTGCAGGAGCGGGGCTGGAGGGTGGGAAGGGAAGCACCTTTGGGTGGCAGGAGTCCCTCTGCTCTTGCATCGCCCTGGGGAGTGTGGCAGGGCTGTCCCTTATTGCAGTGCACACCGGTGGTTCAGTGTCTTGTAAATAGAAGTGTATGAGAATACAGATTTTTATTAATTTCACATCTTTGGGTGAATTTTCCCCATTGTTTTTCCCCTCTCTGCTCACCTCATGCCCCACTGCAGCGGGGTTGCTGCTGTGCCTCGCTGCTTTCTGGGGTTCCCACCAAGGCAGGGCTCAGCTTTGTCCCTGGGGAGCCCTCCCATGTCTGAGGGTCCCTGCTGTCCCCTGCTCTGGCACCAGGTCAGTGTTCCTACCCTCCTGCTGTCCAGTATGCGGACATAAACCATCGGCGTGAGTTTCCTGTGGGGACAACCCTGACCTACTCCTGCCGTCACGGCTTCACTCTGATCCCTGGAGCATCTCCAACAACTACTTGTCTTAAAAACTTCACGTGGTCTGCAGTCCCGAGGCTTTGCCAGAGTAAGTACAACATTTCCTTTGCTTGCAAAGCATCAGTTTAATAACGCTGTTTTCAAAACACCCGCTAGTGCTGCTGTGCCAAGCAGGGCTTTATGGAGCAGTTTTGGCTCTCACTGGTAATAATTTTGCTGTTCAGAGGGTGGCGTGGCTGCAAAAGAATAGTTTCGGCTCCTGCTGGTTATTTAGATCTTCAAATAATGATGCAGTGGTGCAGTTAGTGACATGCCATCCCCTCAGCACAATTTATAGGCAATCACAGGGCTCAGATCATTCTGCCTTACAGGACAAATGGTTGTTATTGTATAAATAACCATCCCTGAGCATGCCAGGTCTGGTTGGAGCCATCTGTTGGCATTAACAGGCTGCCTGGCAGGTTCACTGGGTCAGCAAACCATCACTGTGGGAAACCTTCCCTGTGTAAATGTCTCCTTTCTGATGCTGGTGTTCCCCAGAGGTGCAGTGTCCCATCCCAGTTATCCCCCATGGCAGAGAGACCAGCCCCAGGAAAACCGAATACACCTTTGGGCACCAGGTGGAATTTCACTGTGACCATGGCTATGTGCTGAAGGGCAGCCAGAGGACCCAGTGCTCTTCTGATGGGACATGGAAACCCCCCCTCCCATACTGTGACAGGGGTGAGTGTGAACATCATGGGCACTGTGGGGCTGGGAATTGCATGCAGGGGCAGAAACAGCAGGGAGAAAATCACATGGCTTTTCAGAGAAGGTGTTAGGAGAAGGAGCCCAAGCCACAGCATTGAAGGGCTTTAATGTTTTCATCTTCTACCAAAACTGTAATTAATTAAACACACTGATTAATGGGGCTTGCAGCCATTTCTCAGAGCACTGTTGAAGGGGTTTATGATACCATTCCCTGACCCACTTTATGAGCAGGATCATTTCTCATGGAAAACAGGAGGGGACAAGGGAAGGTTGGCTGAAGGGGAGGGGCATGAATGGGGGCACATGCTGTGATACTGGGGCTGGCAGGTTGGGTTTGTTAGCTGGGGCAGTCTGGGAACACTGGCAGAGCCAGGGCCAAAGCAGGCAAGAAGGACTTTGAGGAGAGCAACATTTAGAGCAAACATCAAGAGCCCACCTCTCCTGTTACTTCCTTGCATTCTGTCTCCCTAATGGAATGAAGAAAACCTTAATTTTTCCTTTATTCTCTCACAGTCTGTGATCCCCCTCCAAAAATCACCAACGGGCAGCACTCTGCCTTGGGGACTAAGCAGTTCCCTTATGGCTTTGAAGTCAAGTACACCTGTGTGGAGGATCTGTCCCTCATTGGGGATGAATCCATCTACTGCACCTCCTATGATGGGGAGAACCTGACATGGAGTGGACCTGCCCCAGAGTGCAGGGGTGAGTGGTTTCTCCTCCAGGGGACCAGGCTGAAGCCAGGACCTGGGTGCAACACCCGGCACAACGGGGTTAAAAGTGAGCAGGCTGCTTGGAGATGTTGCTTCCTTCACAGGCTCGACAGCTCCAAGGTGGGAAGATCCATTTGGAAATGGGATATGCTGGTTCTCCTCAGTGGTGGGAGCAGCTCTGCTCCCCTGACCTGCTCCCTGCTGTCCCTGGGGAGGGGCAGGGACCCCACTCCCAGCTCTGCTCTCTCCCCACAGCCGTTCGGTGCCCCAAGCCCGTGATTGAGAGGGGAAGGATGATCCCCCAGAGGTTCACCTTTCCCTATGGAGTGGCCCTGCAGTTCTCCTGTGATGAAGGCTTTGCCCTGAGTGGTGCTGCAGAGAGTCAGTGCCAGGCTGATGGCACCTGGGATCCCCCTGTGCCCACCTGCCAGCCAGGTGAGTTCCAGGTGAGCTGTTCCTGTGGCTCCTGTCACAGTGCAGAGGGGTTTGGGTGCAGCACTTCGCAGCTCTGTCTGTCCTCAGGGCTCCCCAAGCACCTTTCCCTCTTTGCAGAAGAAATAAACTTCCCAAAGCTGATGTTTAGCAGGCAGTAGTTAAGTTTTTCTTGGTGCTCATGTAGAAAGGAGGCTCTGAGCTAGGTGGGGACTTCACTGCCTTCCTCTTCAGTGCATCAAATGTCCACTCCCACCATGGTGATGCCTCAATTGAGACACTGCCAAAAATCAGCAGATTCGTAGAAAGTTCACACCACCTTTCAGGGGCTGCTCTGACCTTCACTCTTCCCTCTTGAAGGGCCTGGGAAGTATTCTTGCTTTCATTTTTGATTTCACAGCTCCACAAATTTAAGTTGCACTGGCTCATTCTTTACAAACTTCCTAGTTTTGTTCTGCCCCTCTAACACTGATCCCCTTGCTGCTGTGGGTTTGCCTTTCAGTTCTGTGTCCACAACCACAAGTGGCCTATGGAAGGCTGAAAAGCCCTTTGGATGATAAAACATGGTACCAGATCAATGAAACTGTTATTTTTCAATGTGCCCCTGGATATCAGTTTTCAGACGATGGAAACCTGTCTTTGGAAGACTCTTGGACAGCCACGTGCTTGCCTGATGGCAACTGGACACCATTGCCCAAGTGTGTAAGTACCAGAGAACCACAGAATGGTTTGGGTTGGGAGGGACCTCAAAGACCACCCAATCCCACCCCCTGCCATGGGCAGGGACACCTTCCACCAGCCCAGGCTGCTCAGAGCCCCACAGTCTGGCTGAGTCCCTGGGTGGATGCTGCCTGCCTTCTAATATGAAAAATATTTACCCAAACTTCTTAAAAACTTTTCCTTTCTGGTGTGGATGAGGGATGCAGCCCGTGTTGGGGTGTGTTGGGACAGGTCATCCTCAGGGCTGAGGGGTGGGTGGTTCCCCCTCTGCTGCAGTGCAACCTTACAAGCTTGTTTTGTTTTACTCTTTAACAGAAGAAAGAAGGTGATGCTGATGTTTGTGAAGAGGTGCGTTATATTAAATCGGTCTTTGAATGTGGAGTGCCTGCAGCAGAAATGAAAGCTCTGCTGGAAATACAAAAACTGTTTCTGGAGATTAAAAAATTACAGGTGGAACTAGAAATCTAGAACAAAACTGGAGTCCTGTCATGCACTGCAACAATCATGTTTCCTTCAGTGAACACACAGTTTGTGCAGTCACAGCATCTCTAAAAAGTCTCTGGATCATTTTATGATTTATGTTTGCTTACCTAGAGCCAGAAAAGTTATCACCAAGGCATGGGTGGTTGCTTTTATCAAGCTAGATGCCAGAGCAAGGAGTGGTTTTTACTCTTTACTTTAAATCTGACAAGCTTGATTTGCTCTTTAATTAATATGTTGTTTCACATTTTATATTAGGAAATATAGCAAGAAATTAAATTGAGCTTATTTAAATCATTGTGTTAACTGTGATAAGCTGAGACAAGGGGGACTGAAGGCCACAAAAGCTGAGATAAGTTTCCAGAGGTTGTCTCTGAAGGTGCTTATTCTGGAATTTTCTGGCTGTGGTTTGTGTACACCCTGCACACTGCTAGAAAGAGTGATGAAGTAAGTGCTCAGCTATGTGATTTCTTGTAAATCCAGCTCCTGATTTCTATTCATCTGGTTAAGGGCAGTTTGTAAGAAGTACATTTGTAAAGGTACTTTTGCTGTATCCCTGGATTTAAAACAGACAACAGGTTTCTGGCCTTGTGTTGGTGTCATCTTCCATGTCCCTGTTTCTGGCAAGCAGATGCTAAGAATAGATGCTATAAATTCAAGTGTAGAGAGGCAGGCAGCAAAGATTGTTCCTATTCCTCAATAAACACCATTCAGTTTGTGTCTGTCGGTGTTCCAGTGGTTACTTCTTCCCTGCAGCATTGCAACAAAGGTGGGGGTATTGGTATCCTTGGGGGCATTGTAATCTGTAATGTTGGCTGTAAATTAGGCAGAGTTCAAGGTGGTCCAGTGGTTGTTCTGGTGGAAAGCTGAGCCCTGGCAGCTGGCTCAGTCCTGGGGTGCTTGGGGAGCCACAGAGGGCTCAGCACAGCCCTGAGTCCTGGCAGCTGGATCAGCCCAGTGGGAGAAGGAGGAGCATTTACCTCCTGCACAAGTGATTTGCAGCAGTGCATCAGTGCCATATACTTTTATAAGTTATGAAAATTAAAGCACAAGACCCAGGGGAGAGATGGTGTCTCCCATCTTTGGGATGCATCCTGTGCTTCACCACACCCAGGTGAGAAGATCTGCAAGGAGAGGTGTTCACAGACCTGCTCCACTTCTCCCTGACTATGAGATGAGCAGGGCTGCACCATCCCAGTGTGCCACCTCACTCCCCTCCACCCTGAGCTCATGTGGGGCTGTGGTGTCTTCCTGTGAAGGGCTTGGCACACAGAAGTGTGAATGAAAACTGGGTGTTCCATCCTGCGTGTTTCTGAAAGTGTGTTTGGGCAGTCCTGACTGATGTCAGATGGGATTTGGCAGAGGGTTATAAAGGACACAGATGCAGTTGCTCACACCCTTTCCTCATTAAAAATGACTCAGGCAATTGAGGAAAAAAAAATAGCAAACAAAAAGGAAAATGCATTTATTTGCTTCACTAACTCTGCTCATCTGTGGTGCATTACCTGCCAGCAAATGAATGAGTAGGTATTTTCCTACCCTGGTCACCGCTTGGGCTGGGAGGTCTCTTTTCTGCTCCAGGAGCATGTGGTTTGGTAGAACTGTGCTAGTCAGTGCTCACTGCCACTCTCGGGACAAATAGAAGGGTTGAGTTATTCCCCCATCCCTCATGGTGGTGTAGGAAGACCAGGAGGCTCCAGGCTGTGGATGAGAGCTGTCCCCCACCCCGGCTGCTCTCCCTGTCCCAGACAGAGGGTTTCACTCCGTGGGTGTTCTGGAAAGGTTTCCACTGCTCCCAAGGCTTGGTGGAGTCTGCTGCAGTGCATCTCCTCCCAGCTTTGGAGACAGCCCCTGGAGCCAACAGTGCTCCACAGAGGAGCACAGGGATTGCTGCAATGGAGTCTGGAGAACCAGGACTGGGCAGGCACCGAGGCATCCTGAGCTGTGGGACACCTGCCAGGGCACAGGGGTCTGGCCATCCCACGCTGCTCCTGGCCTTGCTGGGGCTCCTCAGCTTGCCTGTGGCTCGTGGTGAGTATGGGGCCATGGGATGCATGGGGAGGACCAGAGAAACGTTCCTGGATCCCACCTTGCTGCTAAAGGGCTGGAGTGGGTGATGCCACCACCCCCAGGCGTGGGGATGTTCTCCCAGCCCTGGGTGGTGCTTTTGCCTCCAGGCAAAGCCTGGACCATCCCAAGCACCCCGCTGGGATGCTCACTGGGGAAGGGCTCAGGCAATGGGGTCCTCACCCATGGAGGTGTTCTCCTGGCACAGGTGACTGTGGGCCCCCACCTGTCATGACCTACTCCAGCCCATCCAGTGAAGAGCACCCCAGCAGCTTCCCTGTGGGATCCAGGGTGACATACACGTGCATCGAGGGTGCCCTCAAGATCCCTGGGCTGCCAGACACGGTGGAGTGCCTGCCTGGCAACCGCTGGTCCAAGCTGCCCGAGCCCTGCGGCCGTAAATATCTCCTTCCTCTGAAACACAGCTCCTGTCCCTCGCTTGGCTTCAAATTCCTGCTCCTTCCCGTGGCTGCTCTATGCTGGCACCGTCCCTCCTTGGCAAGGGACAAACCTGCTCTCCTTTCTGCTGCTCCTCGGAGCTGCTGGTGGCTGCAGGCTCTGTCCCTCTGGCAGAGGGCTCAGCTGGAGGGGGCTGGAGCTCGTGTGTCCCCCAAGCCTGTGCCACCCCACAGCTCATGCATGGGGTTCCCAATGTCCCACTAACAGCCCTCCCTGAGCACTTAATGCCTCTGCATCAATGCCTTGGTGCAATCCACAGTTTAGCACCCTGGTAAGGGAAAAGGATTAACCTGCAGTGAGCACAAGGAGCTTTCCAGAAGCAGTGAGGGCATCCCTGTGATCCCAAGGTTTGTTTTGCATGCTCCTGATGGGCAGCTCTTTCAGGTCAGCTTTCCTTGACTGTCAGGGAGCTGCACTGCCCCGACCAGGTTGTGGTTTGCTGCCCTGTCCAAGGAGGATGAGATGATTAATTTCTTCCCTGTTGGGACTAACGTGACCTACGTCTGCCGTCCTGGCTATGAGAACACCTCGGAGAGTTCCCCCACCAGCACTTGCCTTGAGAACCTGACGTGGTCAGAAGCTGCTGAGCTGTGCAGGAGTGAGTATCTCTTCTCTGCTCCACCCCCCAAAAAGCGGTCTTGGAGTTCAGAGCAGGTTGGGTGGCTGCTCCCAACCTCCATCCCAAAACGCAGCCTGGTAGTTATCATCCCAACAGTTCCATTAATGCAAAATGAGGTGGATATTCCTTGCCATTCCTATTTAAAACTGAACAGCAGAAGTATCAATAATGTTTTGGGTTTTTTCTGCTGGCACAGACCTGGTTTGATTTTCATGTTAGGAAATGTTTGGTTGGACTCGGTGATCTTAGAGATCTTTTCCAACCCTAATGAATTTATGATCCTAAAGGTGTTTGCATTGAGCACGTGCACAGGACAAACCCCAGCTCACTATTCTAGCACTAAACTTCAAAATGAAGACATGTTTCTTGGTGAAATCCATGGAATATTGAGACTGATGATGTGGCAGCAATACATTTTTCATAGTCGAGTAAGTTGCTGCCAATTCTCTGACAGGGAAACTAACTGAGACAAGCTCCTATAATGTTGTGAATAATGCCAAAGTCACAGGTTTGGTGCCTGTATGGGCCATTCACTTAAGAGCTGGACTTGATCCTTGTGGATCACTTCCAAGTCAGAATATTCCATGATCCTGTGGACCATTTCTACAAATGTTCTTTGCCCTGCTGTGAGGTGTTCACTGCTGTGAGTGTGGAGCCTTTTGGGATCCACACCTTCCCCTACACCCCCCTCTGGCTCCTGCCAGCTTGGCTGTGGTGCCTGTGAAGGGAAAGCTTTGGAGCCTTTGGGTATGACTCCTCTAAGCCTGTGCCTTAATCAGCCTTTTTTATTTCCCCGTGGCTCTGTGCCCCCAGGAAGGTCCTGTGGTGCCCCAGCAGCGCTGCCCGGGGGGAGGACGGTGCCCCTCACTGACCTGCTGTTTGGAGCAAGAGCAAACGTGTTCTGCGAGGATGGGTGAGTGATGGGGCACTGCCCACCCAGTGCTGAGGCTGGATACAGCTCTGGAATGGCACACAGCTCTTGGGAAGGGACCAGGCTCTGATTTATGCCTGCCTTTTCCTCCAAGTGCCAGCCAGAGGGTGTTTAGCTGCCCCTCGGTGTCCATACCCACAGGGCCAGATGTGCTGTCAGTTTATAAACACAGACAAAACAAGTTACTTTAAACATTTCAGCTTAAGATATTTGAGATGTATCGAATAAAAAGGGGTTGTGTCGGAATTTTGAAACCCCAGTTGTGCTCAGCTGGGAGGCTGCAGTGAAGCACACTTTCCATCAGTCAGGGAGCTGACTCATGCCTGCTTTCAATCAGGGCCCACATGCACTGGACTGTCCTGAAAAATCCAGCTCTTGCCACTCCAGCCAGTATTCCTCCCTCCCAACAGGAGCTAGCTGGCATCATCTGGCTTGTTATGCCCATCTTCAAATATAACAGAGGGGTTTATTTTCTCTCCCTTGGGATGGACATGGAGGAAATGACAGCATGTCCCACCCTTCTGGGTTCAGCTAACCTTTGGAAATCCACACCAGGGTGGAGGGATAATGTTGTTCATCTAAGCATGATCAGATACTATCCAGCATGTCCAAAAAATGAGGTTTTCTGACCAGGAGGATGCAATTCAGAGATAGGGGAAGGTGTTAGCTGTCAAAACAAGCTGTATGAGCTTCCAGCAAGCCAGTGCAAAAGTCACTTTAATTAAATGTATTTTGATCCCTGCTGTCTCTCACTGGTCCCTGCTGTATGCAGTGGATGCATTTGAATCACAGAATGGTTTGGGTTGGGAGGGACCTTAAAGCTCATCTCATTCCACCCCCTGCCATGGGCAGGGACACCTTCCATAGCCCAGGGTGCTCCAAGCCCTGTCCAACCTGGCCTTGGACACTTCCAGGGGCAAGGAGTCCACGACCTCTCTGAGCAGAGACTCTTTGCAGAGACCAGCTGAGAAGATGCACCAGCCATCTGCTAGGGTTGGTTTTTTGCAAAACTTTAGCAAAACAGCTACCCCTGACACAGCAAAGAAGGTGCTGGGCAGGAGGTGGCCCTGGGGGACACTGGGCACCCTGTCCTGCTCCACCAGCACTGAGGGGTTCAGCAGAGTGACCCAATGAGCAGCAGCTGGGCTGAGCCCCAGCCTTTGGAGATGCTGTGTGTGCTGAGCAGGGAGCTCCTCCCTCCTCACCTCCTCCCAGTGGGTGACAGCAGCGTGGGAAAGGCACAGGATGCCAGCAGCCTGAATCCCAGCACTGTCCTCCACCAGGAAGCAGGCAGGGAGAAAGAGTCCCTGATTCAGCAAATCCCAGCCCTGTGCATCCGTGTGGGAAGCCACATCTAACCTCAGCACTGTCTGGTATTCCCTGTGTGCTCTGCCAGCCACCAGCTCTGACCTTTCCCAGCCCTGTCGTGGAAGATGCACTGAGTCAGAGGAGAAAAGCACCTAAAAATAGATTAACACACATTCTGGTAGAGTAAGATGAGGAGTTCTCCTGTTAACCAGTGTGTGTCTGCACCTCTGCTTGCTTTGAAACTGCCTTTTCCACATTCCTAATAATGCTCGTAGTGGTGGGGGGAAGTATTCTCAGTTTCTGGATAGTTGACACCATTGTTTTTGTGTGTGTATTTTCACTTAGGTACAAATTAGTCGGGAATAATTTCATCTGGTGCCAGCTTAAAGGAAATGACGTTGAATGGAGTAAACTTCCAACCTGTGAACGTAAGATTCATCCTTAATTGTAAGACTAAACCTCACTTTTGCCTTCACTCCAGGAGATCCTGCATCCCAGCATCTAGTCCAGGGCTCTCTTTGTACATTGTTTTTGCTGATATCCTGTGGCTGATCTGCCAAAGAGAAACCCATGATGTTCATGACCCAAAGTTGCAGTGAAGGTGATGGGGTGAGATTTCCAGGAATCCTGAGCTAGGGCATGGCACGTTGCCTGCTTACTTTTTGTGACCCTTGTGGTGAGGGGGAGAAAGATGTGAGAAGAGAAACACTTCAGGAACAAAAGAGAGAAAACAGGGACAGGCAGCAGTGCTGGTTACCCACCTTTGGTTGTCCAGAATGTTTATTGTCTTCAAGAATCTCAGGTGGACTCAAGAAACATTTTGTGCTTTCATAATCACCGAAGCTCTTAGCAAATACTCACCTTGTCCTTCTTTCCTGCAGTAATTACCTGCTCTCCACCTCCTCAAATCAGCAACGGGAAACACGATGGGGAAGGTGTTGAGAATTTTGCTTATAACTCAACGGTGAGGTACAGCTGTGAGCCTGGATTCCAGCTCCTTGGGAATGCGAGCATCCACTGTACGAGCACGGACAGAACCAGTGGAGTCTGGAGAGGAGCTGTGCCCGAGTGCAAAGGTGGGTCCATCCCAGTTTAGTATTTAGAATCATTCTGTATTTAGCATGAGTTCAGTATTTAGGACGGATCAGCTTAAAATATTGTGGTTACGTAGTACAGGACATGTCAAATGTAAGTAATGAGGCAATTTTGGAGAGAAAAATTGCAGTGCTGGAGTAAGATCAGAACTGTGCAAGTCAGGCTTGGTGCTCCCTGCAACACTCACTCTTTATCCCCCTAGAGAAAAGGGCAGCTGTCAAACTTGGAGCAAAGGACATGGAAAGGAGTGTCCCTCCCCAAAGTGAGTTGGAATGATTCAACACTGAATCCAGTCCCATTTCATTTGCTCCTTTATCACATTCCTACAAAAAGGCCATTCAATGAATTTCACACAGGGAATTTGGTTCTTTCAGGTCCCCGGGGAAATGGCATCCCACCCTCTAAGAAGGCTTTAACATGGGAGATGAAGCTCAGCCTCTATAAAAAGGCCCTCCAAAATACCATCTCCTCCTCCCACTCTTTTTCTGTCTCCAAGAATTCAGGTCAGTCCTGGAGGCTCATTTGGAGATCAGGGAAATGCATCAATGGGACTCCCTGGTTACTCCCAGCCCTATAAAACCTGGAGTTTTCATTTTTCGCCCATGTTTCCCTTCAGGGCCCAGGAGCTGTGCTACCTCAGTGTTCAGATTCGTTGTACCTTTGTACAAATCCCAAAAATACTATTCTCCTGGGACCAGCAAAGGATCAGGGTGCCCTCCAAAGTCCACGGGGATCTCTGGTATCCTCCCCCAGCCTGGCTGCTTTCAGACCTTAAAAAGGTCTAAAGTTGCATCATTTTGTGGAAGTGAGTGATTTTTTTTTTTTGCCATATTCTTTTATTCTATAAGGTTTCTCTGTATAATTTATATTTTTTGATGGTTGGGCATCTGGTTCACAGCTTGGGTTGGACCACACCGACCTCCTATTCCTAAGAAAGCTTTGCTTTGTATAAAATACATTTTAATTTATCAGTCATTTCCTTGCCCTCATATTATTGCAGATTTTTTTTTAACTCATTTTTTTGCCATTTGGAAAAGGAAGTGATAAGTTTGTACCACGTAGCCTTAGGAGTGCCAGGGCTCCTGTCCTTGCTCTGGCAGCCAGAAGCGAAGTGGTGATGCCAACCTTGTTCCACACAGGGAGGTCGTGGACAGCCAGGAGAAGCTGGGCTTGGCAGAGGTGCTGCTCCACCAGATTCCCCATCCACTGCAAAGGATTATTTTACCCATGAGAAGGGTGAGCTTTGGCTGTGCCAGGACCAAGGGGGAGCTGCAAGTGTGTCTTTGTAAGTAATGAAGGCAAAACACCCACTGGAGGGTCCTGCTACCCAGCCAGAGGGTGGGTGGAAAGTGTTTCTCTGGTGTCAGGGTCAAGCTGAGTTTGCCCTCTGCTGATTCTTGTCTCCTGGATCAAAAGCAGAAGATGTTACCCCTCCTGTGGTGGACAAACCAGCACTGTAAGCATAAAGAAGGCAAAACCTTCTCCTGGTCTGCTCCAAAAGTGCCCCATGCAATGGTTGCACCTGTTAGGACTCTTACACATCTCTTTCAGACAAAGAATGAGCTACACGAGGTCTGTCCCACATGTAAAATGTAATTTTTAAATGGTGCTATGTTTTAATGTTCCCAGAAATTGACCAAAAATCACTTCTGCAAGCATTGGTCGGTTCCTGTATTTTCCTCTCCCATGTGAGTTTTCCTTTCAGCAATTTTCTTCTAACATGCTGATCCGACCAGCCTTTTTTTCCCAGGAACCTTCCCAAGAACTTCTGCAGAACTGGGGTATGTCACAACCAGCCTGGCTCTGTGTTTCCACAGCCAGAGGTTTCCTTGCTCTGTAGCAACGCCAATCTGCTGCCACAACAACCCTAAACAGAGATCCAAGCCCTGTGTGGAGCTGAGCTGCTCCCTTCACTTCCCGGGAATTTCTCACTGTGGATACACCCCTGCCAGCTGCTCCGAGCAGGGCTGTGCTGAAAGCAAAACTTGCAGAATTATGAGCTCACTCCTTTTAGGAAGGCATAATATTTTAGATATTAAATCGAATGTTGATCTTTATACCTTGAGTAGTTTAAGCCCTTTCTTTAGCAAAAGGTTTCTGTATCAGACCTAAGATCTCTGCAGTTTATCTTTCTACCACAGGAAGATAAAGCCACAAGTGGGCTGGGCATCTCCTAATCCTGTGACATAAAGGAGCTACTTCTGCTTTCCAGAGAGAGGCAGCTCAGTAAAGCTGTGAGCACAGTGACTGCCCACAGGCACAGAAACACAACTGCTAAACATCCTGCCCAGTCTTGTCACACTGCAACAGAGACTGGAAACCTCACGTTCCTGCTGTTGGCTGCTCGACCCATCTTTGTCCTGCACAAAACGTGAAGCTCCTGAAGCCTTTCTGGGATTTTTTCTACATTTAGTATTAAATGGTAACTGTTTATAAAGGGTAGTCTGTGAATTTAACTGCCTGCTGTTCCCTTGTCATATTTTATTCTGTTTTCAGAAAGGAATCAGCTTTTAGGTGTATCCTGACAAAGTTCAGATTTGCTGTTCAGTCAGAAGATAAATGTTCAGATTGCTGATAAAGAACTAAGAGCCCTCCATGGCAAATTCAACCTGTTTTTTAAAGAAAAAAAAAAAAGTGAAGAAATCAAGCAAATCCATGGAGTAATGTTTGGAAATGGGAGTGTTTCTGATGTGTTTCTGATAAATTCTCTGGAAAATGAAGCTGAAGTAATGCAAACCTGCCTTAATCCTATTTAGCCAATTTGAGACCGAGCCCTGCAGCCCCTCTGCTGTGGCTCAGCCCAGCAGTCAGTGCCAGAAGGTTTTGGGAGCTGAGGGTGGTCTCCCAGGCTGTTGGCAGGGGGAGCAGGCAGGGAGCCGGGGGTGACTTTCCATGGAAAGAAGCTCCAGCAGCTCAAGTGCTGATTTTGCTGGCTGGTTTTGCTGGACACCTCCCGCTGTTCCAGCCCGGTACCAAACACGGGTCAGGCTGCCCTCTGGATGTGCTCTTCTTCTGCCATCACCATCTGCTTGGCCCGATTTCTGCAGGGAAGGGATGTGGGAGCCTGATAAAGTGAGTGGCCCGTGGTGGCTCCGGCTCCAGACCTGCTATCACAGGGCTCAGCTGCTGCACGGGAGGTGCTGCTGCTCGGCCAGTTACTGGGGCAAAATGGGATGGCAAACGTGGGTGCAGAGGGACAGGCTGGTCTGAGCCTGATGGTCGGGCAGGTTCAGGTGTCTCCTGCAAGGTCTCAGGTAGGAAAACAGCCTGGCTCAAGGGTTCAGCCTGTCAGCAGGGGGGTTTCACTGAGCTGGAACTGCAGCATGTGGTTCTTCAGGTGTAAGTGGGTCTGAACTCCTCCCTGCAGAGACTGGACACTACACAGAGTCTTTGCCAAATACTTTTCATAATCTCCACATCCTATGGTGAAGTCACTGCCCAGAATTTAGTGTGGGGTTTTTTTTCCTGCTAAGAGCTTCCTTTTGCATCATGCAACCACCACCCCTATTCAAGCCTCTCTTTGCCAGTGACCTGTAAAAATCTGTGGCCGGGGTATCTCCATGTCATTCATCATCCTGTTCAAAAGTATTTCAAAGGAATACATTACCCAGGGTACTTGACTACTCCCTGGGCCTCAGTGCAAATGCTTTTTTTACATCTGCCCAGAGCCTAAATCGTATTGAAAAGGAAAATACAGTGGAGGGAAACAAATGGAAGCAAAACAGGTAAGTTTGAGTTTCTCAGTGGAAACACCCCTGTTTCCTGCATAACAAAGGAAAACAGGTCGGCTGCTGCTGGTTGCCTTTTCCTTGGGGTGGAAGCACACATTCCCCTTACTGGCAGCAGGCTCAGCAGGACGGGATGAGGCAGCAAACACAGCCACAACCTTTCCTCTGGCTCTTCCCGTAAGCCCTGTGGGCAGGATCCCAGAATAGCTCCACTTTCCATAGAGGCAAGGCACACTTAGCTGTGCCTGACCAGGCCTGAGGACACACCTGAGCCTCTGTGGGCAGCACAGCATCTCCTTCAAAGAGCTTTTAGCCTAACTGGGAGGGTTTCAGTGGGAACACTGGTATCCCCACTACCTTATTCTGTGCATAGGGGTTAATAGAAGTGGCTCAGTTAGGAGCTTCAAGGTGGGGCTGATTTAAAACTCTGTGTTCTCCTGGACACCTGTCCAGCTAGAGGAAAGCCTCTGTCTCTCCTCTCTTTGCAGAAAAACCTCTTCCCATGGAGGTGTGTTCTTAAGGACTGGCAGGTGATGTCTGAAGGAGATTTGGGGGTCTGGTGCCCCTGAACTGTGCTGTGTTGGGCCAAATGCTGTTGGAGAGGGCAAATGGCACCAATGAAGATTCAGCTCTTGTCCCCCCACGCAGCAGAGCCAGTGCTGGGACAGGAATACATCCTTCACCCCTCAAACACACATTCGGGGTGTGCTGCAGGGTCCACAGCTGGAGCTGGCAAGACCCCCAGACTGCCCTTTTTGCTTTGGGTCTTTTCCTTTGGGACTTGACAGCTTTGGAGAGAGGAGAGCCTTTATCGGAAGCCGCAGAGAACCGCTGCGAAGGAGCGGCTGACACAGCGAGCGCCTGGCGAGCCCCTCCGCATTCCGGGGGATGCCAGGCGTGCCCCTCGGAGCCGGCACGGGGGGGAACCGCATTTTCCACACCCTCTCCCCACCGCAGGCGAGGGTTTCGTCA
Organism: Xenops minutus; assembly: GCA_035221455.1. Lineage (NCBI taxonomy): Eukaryota > Metazoa > Chordata > Aves > Passeriformes > Furnariidae > Xenops > Xenops minutus. The sequence goes on along the minus strand of JAWWEE010000069.1, from coordinate 2,462,685 downwards.
GAGAACTTCCCGGAGCTGTCTGAGGTGCCCGGGCGGGGTGCGGGGGGGCTCGGGAGTGGCCCCGCTGCCCGTCGCTCCCCGCCCGGCGGGGCTGCGGGAGCCGCGATGCGCTCCGGCCGCTCGCTGCGGTCCCCGCCGCTGCCGGGGATGCTGCCGGGGATGCTGCTGGGGATGCTGCTGCTGCTGCCCGCGGCGTGGGGTGAGCCCTCGGGGTGGGATTGGGGTGTGCGGTGAGCCCGGACACCCTGCGTGTGCTCCGGGTGTGAGCCGTGCGTGTTCTCCGTGTCTGGGTGTGATCTGTGTGAGTGTGTTCCAGGCGGGTGGGTGTGTGCACTCTGTGTGTGTGTGTGCTCCATGTACATGTGTTTTTCTGTGCTCCTAATACGTGTGTGTGCCCCTTGTGGGTGTGTTATCTGTATGGGTGTGTGTTATCCATGTGCGTGTGTTCCATGTGGGGGTGTGTGCCCTGTATGTGCTCCATGTGCCCCTTGTGTCCCCTGTGAGTGTATCTGTATGAGGGTATGTTATCCATGTGTGTGTGTGCCCTGTATGTGCTCCATGTGCTCCTTGTGTCCCTTGTGAGTGTATCTGTATGAGTGTATGTTATCCATGTGTGTGTGTGCCCTATATGTGCTCCATGTGCCCCTTGTGTCCCTTGTGAGTGTGTTATCTGCATGAGTGTATGTTATCCATGTGTGTGTGTGCCCTGCATGTGCTCCATGTGCTCCTTGTGTCCCTTGTGAGTGTATCTGTATGAGTGTATGTTCTTCATGTGTGTGTGTGCCCTGTATGTGCTCCATGTGCTCCTTGTGTCCCTTGTGAGTGTGTTATCTGTATGAATGCATGTTCTCCACGTGCATGTGTTCCCTGTGGGTGTGCACGCTCTGTATGTATGTGCTCCATCTATGTGTGCTTCTTGTGGGCATGTATGTGTGTGCTCAGTGTGCTCTGTGTCAGTGTATGTGCTCTGTATGTTCACCCAGTGTGTGTGTGTGTGCTCAGTGTGCTCTGTGTCAGTGTATGTGCTCTGTATGTTCACCCAGTGTGTGTGTGTGCGTGTGTGTGCTCAGTGTGCTCTGTGTCAGTGTATGTGCTCTGTATGTTCACCCAGTGTGTGTGTGTGTGTGCTCAGTGTGCTCTGTGTCAGTGTATGTGCTCTGTATGTTCACCCAGTGTGTGTGTGTGTGTGTGCTCAGTGTGCTCTGTGTCAGTGTATGTTCTCTGTATGTTCACTCAGTGTGTGTGTGTGTGTATGTGTGCATGCCCTCCATGGCTGTATGTGCCCCATAGCCATGTCCATGTGTGTGCTCCATGTGCATGTATGTGCTCTGTGTGGGTGCCTGGGCTCTGCATGTGCTTTGTGTGTGTGTGCCCCATGTGCTCTGTGTGCTCCATGGGCTGTGTGTCATTGTGTGCCACACACTTTGTGTGTGTCCCTGCCCCGGGGACAGACAGAGGCAGCAGAAACCCCACTAAATCCTGGTTTATTCTGCCACAGGGGACTGTGGGCCGTTGCCAAACATCAGCCACGCAGAGCCCCCGGAGGACACAAAACACAGGCAAAGCTTCAGTGTCGGCTCCACAGTGAGGTACAGCTGCCTTGCAGGGTACACAAAAATCCCCTTCCTCTCTGAAACCATCCAGTGCCTTCCAAACTCCCAGTGGTCCCAGCTCACAGAGTTTTGTGGCCGTAAGTGTTTCCCTTTCTCTGAAACGAGTTGCTTGGAGATGTCTGTGAAAACATTTAGTGCTTTGGAAATCGCTGTCTCAGGGGTTTCCTCATCTGAAGGGACACAGGATGAAGTGGCTTGGCCCAGAATCTCTTACTGCCCCTTTTTCCTAACCCTGCTTTGGTGGTTGGAGCCATGTGGTGGCACTTGTGTGGTAGTAAAAATAGATCAATAGCTTGGGAAGAGGGGAAAGACAGGAGAGGCAAAGCACTGGCACAGCTGACTGGTGACCAAAGGGTTAACCAAAGGAGTAGGTTTGGCTTTGGGGATTTGGAAACCTCTGAAGTGAGAACTGACTGTGCTTCCCCACCTCAGGTGGTTCCCTGCTGGAACTGGCAAGGCAGGTAAGTGCTGAGCTTGGGAATTACTCAGAGTAAATTTTAACAGCTAAAATTTTTCAATTAAATAGTTATCTAGGGATCTCTTGTCATAGAATTCTAGAATGGTTTGAGTTGCAAAGGACCTTAATCATCTCAATCCACCCACCTGCCACAGGCAGGGATGCCTTCTACCATCTCAGGTTGCTCCAAGCCCCGTCCAACCTGGCCTTGGACACTTCCAGGGATGGGGCAGCCACAGCTTCTCTGGGCACCCTGTGCCAGGGCCTGCCCCATTCATGACACATCTGGAGCATCTCCTGTGCCAGGCTGAAGACAAGCCCTGTTTTGGGAGTCCCTGTTTGGAAATATTTGTAGAAAATACTGCTACTACAAGTGTCATCCATATTTTTTTCCCCCAAAAGAAGGACTGATCTGTCTAATCTATTTTGGGCAGATATTTGCATAACTGATTGCTGAAAATCAGCAGCAGCAGTTCAGATTAGAAAAGATTTCTTCAGTGAAGGAGTGGTCAGGCCCTGGAAGGGGCTGCCCAGGGCAGTGGTGGAGTCACCATCCCTGGAACTGTGCAGAAACCAAGCAGATGTGGCACTTGAGGATAAAGTTGAGTGACCTTGGTGGGATTTGTTCAAAGGTTGGACTTGATCTTGGAGCTCTTTTCCAATGGTAATGATTCTATGAAATGCAGACTCGAGACTGGTGTGAGATGGGGGATATTTTGCTGCTGGTGGCGTTGGAGCAGAGCCATGAATCCTTGATGGTCCCATCTCCCACCTTTGGCTCCCACTGCACCCACAGGGTCACGGTCCAGGCTCACTGCCTATGCTGGGAACAGGTTGTGGGAACAACCCAGTGGGTCCTGCATCCCAGTGGGCTCCTGGGTCCCTGCGAGGCGGCAGCAGCACCCAGGATAAAAGCAGGAGCATATGGAGCACCAGGACAAACACGTCTCCTCGCGTCTGGCAAGAGACCGCGGAGAGGCGTGAAGGAAGTTGTAAGAAAGGAGGGGAGCAGACAGCTGGCCTTGGAGCACAAAGCACCATCTCTCTCACACATGGCAAGGCCAACAAAGCCCTTCCTCCCCCAACACCCCTTCTGCTCCTTCCTCATTCACGGGAATCTCGCCGAAAGCCTAACGAAGGTTTATGCAAACTGCTCCTGACATTTGGAGAGCAATTAAGCATATGGGCATCCACCTATGCAAAACACGAGCGTGGGGAGCTGGGCAACCAGGCCCCCTCTTTGCAAGGGAGGATTCTGGAATGTCCTCCAGTGATTAGGATGTGGTTGGGTGTGCAAAAACCTCCACTGCTCCAGCGGGGTCGTGAAACATCAGCATCCCAGAGTTGTGACTCCTTTCATAGGATTATATGATATGCTGGGAAGGGACCCACAGGGATCATCGAGGTCAAGTCCTGGCCCTGCACAGACACCCCAAAATCCCACCCTGTGCCTGAGAGTGTTGTCCAAACCCTCCTGAAGCTCTGGCAGCCTCAGGGCTGTGCCCACTGCCCTGGGGAGCCTGGTCAGTGCCCACCACCCTTTCTTCTACAAAAAATGGTTAGAAAAAGGTGTTGTGTATTAACCTGGTCCATAGAACTGATGTGTAAGTTAGAAAATTTAATGATCATTACTCTTATCTCATGTGGGGGAGGCACATGAAATGCCACCACTCATCCATACCCCTTGATCCGAGTATTTTATTTGGAAGCTTTGGACTAAGGGAGAGGGAAGTTGTTTTTGCCAACATTTCCAAACTCCTTAATGATCGGAAACTCAAAATTTCAGTTCCACTTCAAATGTTAATGGGTTTGCTTTCTGATTTGCAGAAATTGCCGTGTTTATACACTAAAATGGTAGAGCACTAAGTGATGATAGATGAAGATGTGCACTGCGAAAAAATGAACTGAGATGGGAAGGCTGGGTTTAAAAAAACCCAGGTTTGAAGGAAAAAACAAAATCTCCAGTGAAAAACAGAATTAAACATGCCACAGTATTTCCTGCTATTTCTATCAGAAACCCCAGACAGACTCAAAAATGGGTTCAAAATTCACTGGAGGTCTCTTTGCAAGGAGAACCCTCTTAGTGAAGATAGGCCTGTTTTTCAGCACAGTGTTGCTCTTTAAATTATAACTTCATAGGTATAATCATTAAATAACTATAATTAAATACGTATTGTAATATAAATATATCCATGACACTCTAATGGCACTTGATTCAGTACTCCTTCCAGAGGAGTAACTGCTCTTCCCTTTCAAACCAAACACAGATTTTCCTCCCTATTGGAGTGGGTTTGTTGTTTGTAGCTCTGTTTGTAGCAACCCCTGCAAACAAAACAAAAGCTTTCTTTGCCTTTACAGTTCCTTTTGCTCCTCGGCACAGCTGGCAAAACCCCCAGAGCAGCAGCAGCGCTGCCGCCCCGGGTCGGGCTTGACCGGCATCCACCTCCCCTTGTTGTCGCAAACCTTGTGCTTCAATTCCAAATATTTCCCTCCTGGCAAAATCCTGTATTTTTTTCCAGGTGAGTCCGGGGAGGAAGGCAAGCCCTGACAGCCACAAAGGCTGTGATGAGAGTGGTTTGGTCAGTGTGGTTGTGTTTGGAGCAGACCCTGAGATAACCCCCCCGGTTAATCCTGCAACCGCAGACTCCAGCCAGCGACAAGCAAGTCCCCTCTGCTGGGATAAATCCACAGGCAGGGAGCCAGTGGAGCTGTGATAGCGAACACTGACTGAGAATCTGGTCTGCTGTTTCCAAATAAATAAAAAAACCCACCGACAGAAGGTTGGCTACGTGTGTGTGTGTGGAGAGGGAGGCTTCAAACAGAGAAACCGGGAGGGAAGCGCAAGGTCTGCAGGGGTTTTTGATGGATTACGTTGCATGTTTGAACATAATACACATTAAGGCTGGAGACACTGATGCTTTGAATGGTGTGAAATTCCATCTAATGTGGGTTGTTTGCCTGACACAAACATGTTTAACACGAGATGGAACAAAGGCGAGAAAATCACAGCAGAGTTTCTGAGTGATGCTTGAAAAATTGTTTGCTCTTCCTCCCACCTCCCAGTTTAAAAATGCTGCTTCTCTCCTGCAGCCCCATATCTCTCCCCCCCCAGCAATGGGTTAGTAAATAATTCAGGGAAAAAAACAAGCACCAGAACTCAGAGTAATAAAAATGATGTCTCTATCCAGTGTTGAGGCTCATCGTGCCACTTAAGTAAGACAGATGGGAGGATGCGCCGTCCTTTGCTCAGTAAAACTGCACTGGGAGAAGCTGAATAAGCCTGAAATTAGAGCAGAGGGTGAGCTGGGGGTGGATGTACCCGGACCGTGTTGCCTGACAAAGATGCAGGGAAATGTAATTTACTCTGAAATGACAGTTTGAAGGGGGAAGAAAAATAAACACACAGGAGGGAGCTTAGACTCATTAGCGGCCCAGCCACAGTGTTTCATCGTTAATAACAATAAAGGACCCGGCTGAACCGGTGACTCTCAATAACACTCCGGTCTCTGGGTCTCCATTTTTAGTTAACACATAATGCCTGGCAGTGCAGCAGGGACCTGGGATGAGGGATGGGGCACACAGGATGAGGGCAGGGATGGGCAGCCTCTTCGGGAAGCGACGCTGATTTACACCAGGCTGGGGCAAAGGAATTAGGGCTGCAGCATTCCTCATCTCCAGCCCCAAGAACTCCTGGCAGCAGGGCAGGCTGGGGCTTCATTGCTCACACAACTTCTACTCAGTTTTATAAATATTCCCCTTCATGGGAAATATATTCCCTGCCTGTGGGAAACAGGGAGGAGTGGAGGCAAAGTGGTGGTGGGTTGTGTGCCACGAGCAGAGACCACAGTGGGGAACTGACACATGGCTGAGACATGAGCAGCCAGAGCTCTTTGATCTAATCCAAGTTTAAGGACCAGGGCTTGTCCAAATAATACTTTTACCCTTCAACATTTAGTCTTTGTCTCAGAAACCTTCCCGATGAAAGACATTTTCACAGAATTGTAGGGTTGGAAGGGAGCTCTGGAGATCACCCAGTCCAACCCCCCTGCCCAGGCAGGCTCACCTGGAGCAGGTGACACAGAGACGTGTCCAGGTGGGTTTGGGATGTCTCCAGAGAGGAAGACTCCACACCCTCCCTGGGCAGCTGCTCTAGATCTCTGCCACCTCCATGGAAAGAAGTTCTTCCTCATGCTGAGGTGGAGCTTCTTGTGTTTTAGTTTCTGGCCGTGGCTCCTTTCCCATCACTCTTTCCATTTTGCCCTCTCCCCCTCACACCTGGCTAAGGTCCTCTCAGCATGGCAAACTAAGCAAGCTCTGCCTGTGTCAGCAATTTGGTGGAAAACCAGCCAGGGAAAGGGAGGATGGACACGGTGTGGAGATGGCAGCAAACGGCCTCTTTTCCACAGTGAGTAACAAGCCAGGATCTCACAAGGACAGCGGCTCTATTTCCTGTGAAATTCCCTTTTCTTTAGGTTATTGCCCTAATTCTGCAGTGCTGAAGTATCTCTGTGTGATTCAGTTGTAGAAAGAGCTGGAAGTCCCAATGGCCAGAGATCACCTAGCACTGAAAGAGCATTTGCAGTTAAGCCTCAGATCCAACGTACTGAGCCATTCTGACAATCCGAACACTTATTTTGGTGCCAAAATGGAAGCTGAGCAATTTAGAAGGGCTTGTCTTTGAATTCTGAGTATTGAAAACTTGGCTTTCAGTATCCCTCAGATTCTGGCCTTTGGTATTTTCCTTCTACTGGAAGCCAAATAAAGCCCAGCACCCCTGGAATGTTCCACGTTGCTTTAAAGTTAAAGAATAATTTATAAATATTGATTGTGTGCTGGAGGCTCAATCTTGCAAGGTGCTGAGTACACACACATCTCACTGCTGCCCTTTGGACAGCCTCAGGGGAAAGACACTTGATAAATGCACAATACAGTTATTCTGGCAAGAAGAAGTGCCAAGTGCTGTTATTGTTATGTCCCTTCAAACACAAGTGCAGATTTATTTTGAAAGCACACATATAGTGGGAGTTGCAAGGTAGAGGTAAGACATTAATTATGCCTCAGCACGAGAGCTCCGACAGATTATGGGCAGACTAATTAAAGTCTTTAATTAAAATACATGGTCCTTGCAAAGCTCAGGCTAGATATGGAAGAGCTGGCTCAAGAAGGTTGGAAATTACCTTAGAGAAGGCTCCCAGGACTGAACAGAGATCAGTGTCTTCACTCTGCTCTGCACCAGCAGATCATCAGCATCTTGGGTGCCTGGTGGGGTGTCAGTGGGTGACTCCAGTGCCTAAAGGGGCTTACAAGGCTGGAGAAGGACCTTCCTCAAGGCATGGGGTGACAGGACTAAAACAGAGTAGATTTAGATGGGATATTGGGAAGAAATTCTTCCCTGTGAGGGTGGGCAGGCCCTGGCACAGGTTGGGCAGAGAAGCTGTGGCTGCCCCATCCCTGGAAGTG
>JAWWEE010000069.1:2409590-2425185 GCA_035221455.1 Xenops minutus | reverse complement strand
TCTGGCAGCCTTGGGGCTGTGCCCACTGCCCTGGGGAGCCTGGGCAGTGCCCACCACCCTCTGGGGGAAGACCCTTTCCCTGAGATCCATCCTAAACCTCCTCTGACACAACTCCAGCCATTCCCTCAGGTCCTGCATCTGGTCACGCAGAGAAACAAATCAGGGTGGATGTTTTCTCTTGGTAAGGTCAGTAAAAATCCACTGATAGCTCCTCTCAGCTGTGCAGGGCTGCAGAGTGGTATGAAATGCCCCCAGAGACCCTGAGAGACCCCCAATCCCTGCACACCCCCACCACCACAGCACAGGTTTCTCCAGGTGAACACAGGCAGCTCCTTCTGTGGACGTGCTCAAGCCTTGTTTTGTTGCTCTACACCAACCCCAAGTAATTCCACTGAGGACAGAACAGTGAATGTGAACTGACAACAGGTTTCCACAGTCTGTGAAAACCTCCACACCTTGCTCATCACGTGGAGCTCAACAGCAAACTCAGAGTAGCAGAGGGGTGGGGATGCTGGGGATGCTCAGGAGGTGGATGTCCCAAGAGGAGAAACTCATAGAAACATGGAAGGGACCTTAAGGATCATCTTGTTCTGACCTCTGCCATGGGCAAGGACACCTTGCACTAGGCTGGGCTGCTCAGAGCCCCAGCCAGCCAGAGTGTCCCTGCAAAAAATGCCTCCCTGGAAGCTGAAAGGAGATTTCTCCCTTTAACCCAGCGGGTGGACACTGAGTCCTGTATTATCAGCTCCCACCAGCTTCCCCTTCCAGGTTCCTTCCCAGGAACCCTGAGGGAGTCTCCTCATCTCCTGCACACACCCAAATGGATCATGGGGAGATAAGGACAGGAATGCTCAGGCTGGATAGGCCAAAGTTTCAGACAGACAGCAAAAAAACTTCTTAAAAACTAATTTGCTGCTACCACAGGGTTCCTGCCATGCAAGAGCTTATTGGAATGCAAACTATAAGCTTCAAAGGGGAGGATGAATCAGAAGCTATTTTGAGAGTAATTATATAAGACTATAAAACTCAAACCATCTCATTATTGCATGGTAAGGATGGAGACAACCTCCTTCTCATGGAGACCTCGCAGGGATCCAGCATTTCAAGTGTCTGTGATCTACAGCCCCAGTGCAAACAGCCACCTCATCACTCCCAGCCTGGAAAAACTTCCTTCACTCAGCAATGCCAGGGCTTTTCTCACTCTTTCCTGGGTTTCCCATGGGGTTTTGGTCCTGCAGCTGGGAAAGGAGCTGGAATGTGTGGCATGGACAACTTCAGCCCAAGCTTTGTCCCTTTAACCATTGCATCATTTAGGATCACAGAATATCCTGAGGTGAGAGGGACCCATAAGAATCATCCAGTCCAACCCCTGGCCCTGCACAGGACACCCCAAAGTCCTGAGAGGGTTGTCCAAACCTTCCTGGAGCTCTGGCAGCCTTGGGGCTGTGCCCACTGCCCTGGGGAGCCTGGGCAGTGCCCACCACCCTCTGGGGGAATAAGCTTTTCCAATATCCAGCCTCACTCTGCCCTGACACAGCTCCAGCTGCTCCTTCAGGTCACCACAGAGAAGAGCTTTCTATGAGAATTTCCTGTCCTGGAAAGCTTGTCAGTGCCACTTCTCACAAACTGCCACATTTTATAAACTCCAGTTCAAATCATAATCCAGGAGAAAACACTTTCACCAGCAGTTTGCACATGGAATGCAGCTCTGCTCCAGCAACCCCAGCCACAGCCTCAAGGCTTTCCCATGCCCTGTTGGAGCCTGGGGCTCCTCATGGCTGTGAAAGGACGGGCTGGGACACCCCTGAGCTGTCACCTGCAAGAAGGAAAGGGGGTTGGGTTTGTTCTTGTCTTCATGTCCAGGCTCCAGCTGAAGCTCCTGCTGTGCCTTGTGCTGTCCTCACCCTCTCTGCACCCTGTGCCAGGTCCCTCGGTGGGCACTGTCACACCTCAGGGGCTAAGAGAGATGCTTGGGCAAGTGAAAAGGCACTTTTGTCACCTGGTGTTCTTCAGATGATTCTTTGGTCCTTCTCTCACTCGAGGAAGAGAAGGCAAATTCTCTCAGTCACAGGAGCTGCTCCAGCCCCATGAGGTTAAAAAAGCAGAGGGAAATCTGAATAGAGTAATTCAGAGGGAGAGATCAAGTGTGATTTTCAAGTGCAGAGTCAACCAAGGGGCACTTTACACCCTGTTATATGGATATATAACAGAAGAAGAAAAAATAAACACATACAAATCATAGAATCATCGAGATCCTCGAGCCTGGCTAAGTGAAAGGGCACAATACACCAAAGAAAGGGATGCAATGTAAGACGAGAGCTTGGTAGCCTGGAGCTTGTGCTTTGCTCACTGAAACAGAATGGAGAAAGACTTAATTGCCCCCAAAAAAGGCAAAATATCCTGAAGAGCTGCCAAGCACAAGCTGTCTGCATGGCTGCTCCACACTGGAGAAGCCTCCAGCCTGGCAGGGTCTGGACAGCCAGAGCACAGCTATGAAATACCCACAGCCCACACCTCTGCTGAGCTGAAATAGCAAATCCAGGGCTCCAGCCACCCTCTCACATCTTGGACATGTCCTTAACCCACCCTCAGGTGGATCTGCAGACAAAACTCCCCCCTCCCACCATCCTCTTGCCCACTCGTGACTGTGGGCTCTGTACACGGTGCCCCATCAGAGCCTCCTGGACACCACAAATGTTGATATTCAGTGGTTAGTGAGTGATTTGGGCTTCCCCTCCAGGCTGTGTCCAAGGCACATTTGTCACTGCAACTTCTGCTGGCGTGTGCAGCCCAAAGGGGAACTCGGGGCTGGCAGAAACACAGCACTCCTCTTATAAAAAGTGACAAAAATAGAAGAAAAGCCCCAACTTTTTCGAGCCGAAGGAAACATTTCCCAGTGATTTATGTCACTTTGTGACTTAATCAACTGCTCTCTAGAGCATTATAAATGTGCTAGCAAGAGTTGTCATTGCTTTCTGCCTAACTGCTGACAGGCTAATGAACTATTATAAGCCACACTGCGTGCAATTATTGCACAGGGCCGGGTGCTCATCCCAGGGCATTTATCACAACGTGCTGTGGCAACAGCTCTGAACAGCTCCGTGGGGCTGCACACACCCCATGACCCAGGTTGGGGTGAAATCCCTCCCAGACAGCACCTGAGCTGAGCTCTGTGTGCCAGGGCAGCCCTGTGTGCCAGGGGAGCCCTGTGTGCCAGGGGAGCCCTGCTGAGCCTGCCCAGCACAAAGGGAAGCTTCTCTCCACATCTGGTGCTGGGCACAGAAGAACCCACCAAAATCCAGGCACTTCTGGGATGCAGAAATCCAGTTGCCTTTCAGGGCAAAAGAAGTCAAAGCTCTTCGCTGTTGCTCTGTCTCCTTTAAGCGACCAAAGAGCTTAAAATTTCCCTTTAAACCTTGGTCAGAGCTGTGTGTGTTGTGAGACCCCAGAGGGGTCGGGGCTGGCAGTGCCTCTGTGCCCAGACTCCCCACCCACATCGCTGTCCCTCACTCCCTGCACTGGGATTGAATTTTGGGGGAAAAGCTTCCCTGCAGCTCTCTCTCGGGCTCCACTGTGGCTCCAAAAGCCATGGAAATCAGGCTGCCCTGGGAACACCTCAGGATGGAGTTTCTCTGGGAGCAGGAGTGGGATCTCCCCCCAGCCCAGCCCTGCAGGAATGCTGTTCCCATCCCAGTGCCAGCAGCCCCCTGGGTTTACAAGAAGACACAGGCTGGGAACCCCAAAAAGCAGCACTCAGCCAGGGGTGGGCAGAAGAGCCCAAGTGTGGGACGACCCAGAAAGCTTTCCAGAGCCTTCCCTGAGTGTCCCCTGCCCAGGACACGGAGCTCCACCAGCACAAGGGGCTTCTTGAGCTCACACAGCATCCTGGAGGAGCTTTATTGCCCGGATCTGCTGCACAGGAGACCCAAAACTAGAGATGCAGGAGCCCTCCAGAACTCCCCTGGCTCCAGGGGCTGCAAAGGCTGGGTGATGCCCAGAGCAGTGCTCTCAGGTTGCCAGCTGAAGCCATCTAGACCCAAACCAGCCACATAAACCCTCATCATGCCCCCTTTCTCTCTCTCCCTCTCAACTTGTCATGCCAATAACACCCAGCTCACAAGACACAGCTCAGCATGGCAGAGCAGCACCCCCAAGTCCTGCACTGTCCAGGATGCAGGTGGAGCAGCCAGGGAGGATCCACCTGCCTGGGACCCTGCCCCAAAAATGCAGAGGTTTGGAAAAGAGCATTTCTTTGTTCAAGCTGTGCTGAATGATGAGGGAACTTGCTCCCCAGATGGCTCTGCTCCTGTCATTAGCTGCTGCTGCTGCTGCTGCTTCCATTAGCCTGGAACAAAGACAGGGCTCTCTAACCCCTGAAATGTGCTCTGCAGCAGTGATGTGTGCAGGCTGGGCTGCCTGATCCTGCACACTCATTGAACAGGTTCTGAGGCTCCCTTTCCCAGCGATTCGTGTCTCTCCATTCCCTGCAGCTCCCTGCAATCTGTTTCGAAGGGCCATTTTCACCAGAGCCCAGCTGCAGAGCTGGGGTGAAAGAACTCGGAGCAAACACTCTCCCAGCACCCAAGAGATGAAGTGCAGAGGATAAAACAAGGGGGTGCTCGCTGTGCTCCCCTCGCCCTGTGTCACCCAAGTGCATTCCCTGCCTTGCAGCAGCCCCAAGAGCGCCCAGCAAAGCTCGAATCCCTGGGCAATTATTCTCCCCTGGCAGTGGGAGTGTGTCGATGATGGTTTGCATGAGCAGAGCTCCTGGCACTCTGCCTCCAGGCTCCGCTGCACAGTGGCCTGTGATGTTGTCAAACACAGAGCTGCCACAGCACAACAAACTGGAGCAGCACAGAGACACCCTGAGCCGTGAGCGGCTGCGGCTCCGCTGAGAACACCCTGCAGGGCAACTTTCTTCAGTCCCTGTGCAGGTGGAACGTGCACTTAACAGCCAGTGGCCCCCAAATCCCCCTCCCTGCCCCTCCAGGATGCCATTTTGCAAGGTGCAAGCGTAATTAGGGACAACACACAGCAGAGACTAATTGCATCTCTCCCCAACAACTGGCTGCTCTGTCAGTGAGTCCACTGGGCTGGAGCAGTGAGGGCTGTTGCAGACAAGCTCCCTGATTTTACAACCTGCAGGTAGGGAGGGAAAAGATGTATTGGCACCCTTGCAAAAGAGACAGCAAATATTAAAGCTGGGAAAAAGCTGCCGAGATGGAAACCTGGGGTCCTGAGCAAGAATGTGTGATGGAGCACACCTAGAAATGGGAAGGTAAGAAGAAATGGGTGAGAAAAATGACAATAGCTGAAAGTGCAGCTCAATAAGAAATTGGGACGTGAGACCCTGCCGTGGGTGTTTTGCCCCCTGCACAACAAGCACACATATGCAAGACAAGCCAGGCTGTGCCCTCTCGGCGTGGCAAAACACCTGCAAACCCCCCAAAATGCCCAGCACCTTCCCAGGACCATCCCACAGCACGCTGGCCAAGGTGGGAGCCGTGGGGAGAACGAGCTGGAAGCCCATGCTGCCTTTTGCCAGCCGGGAGAACCCCCGAGAGCAGGAGGAATTGTTCCAGCTGAGGCAAAATGCCTTTTTTTTTTGGAAGGAGAAGCAGCTCCGTATTACGGGGAAATAAAAGGCAGAGGATTATGAAAGTAACTTCAGAGATGGGGACTTACCCGAGCAGCTCCTCGGTCGCTGTGCCCAGGCTGCTGGAGCATCAATTCAGCAATTCCTCAGTTCCTCATCAATTCAGCAATTCCTCAGTTCCTCATCAATTCAGCAATTCCTCAGTTCCTCAAGCCCGGGCAGCGCTCCCGCCGCCGGTTTCTATGGAGTTGGGGATGCTGAGCCCTGCCTATGCGCGAGGCGACTGCAGCTGCATCCCAACAGGCTCCCAGCTCCGCCAAAAACCCTACAAACCCCAATCCCACCCTGGCGAGGAGTCAACCAGCGGCCCCGAGGTGGGTGCAGAGAGGGGGTCTCAGACCTCCTGAGCCCCCCACGCAGCTCCAGAGGTGCCTGTGCTCTCCCAGGAGCAGCTCAGAGGCAGCTGGAGAGGCAGGGACCCGCACACAGCACACGGGCAGAGCCACGTGTCCACAGCCAGGCCATTCAATGCATCTTGGCCGCATTCACGCAGCTGGTTTGGAGCTGGTTTTTAATGGAGTTCTGCAAGCCTTCCCCTGGCAGCGAGCTGGTACCACCAGCACTCGAGCTCAGACCTGGTTTGCTTGAGCTAAGGAGCAAATCTGCTGCACGGAGCTCTTTCCTGGCAGCAAAGGAAAGATGCATTTTACAAGCGCATTACCCCGTGATGAGAAGGAGATTTGCCCCAAGGAGCTGCTGCTCACATGCCTGGCCTCGGGAAACACAAGCTCCAGTGATTAATATTAGCTTTGCCTGGGTGACTTTCAGCATGTTTACTGTTCTATTGGCTTAAAATGCACTTGAATGGTGATTCAGAAAACTGTGTTATTACGGCTGGTGAGTAAACCCAAGACGTGCCCATAATTCACAGGTAGTGGCTTGCAGGCATCCCATACCCATGAATGGGGGTGTAATCAGCTTTCCCATTAGTCAAACTATCCTATCAAGGGATAGGGTTTTTTTTTTCCAAGAAAAATACTCCAGAAGCAATTTCTCAATATAAAAATGATCTTTCTGCACCGTTCCCTCAATGAGAAATCCTCTGTTGCACAGAAATTCACCCCTTTTTCTGCCTGCAGCAAGAACACTTCTGTGCTTGGTTTAACAGTTTAATAGTCTTTGCCAAGTGCCAGGAGGGTGTTCAGAGCTGTACAAGCTGTACTGCAAGTTCAGACAGAACAGTTCACACAAGGGGCAAACCACTAAATGTGCTCTGAATTATTGGGGTTGGGAGCCCAGGACAGCTGGCAGTGTGTGCTGGGGAACACAGATTCTCCAAAAGTCTCCCCTGGTTTTGTGTTTTGCCCAGCTTGTCCTCCCCCTGCCTCTCACTTCAGCTTTAAAGCTCCTGCAGCAGGAAAGCACAAGGGCTTTTAGCTTGGGTGAGTCTGTGCACAAGGGAGGGTTTGAGGAGGTGCTGAGTTCAACAGGGACTGCTGGGGACGTGGGGCTTTGTGGGCAAAACCTGCAGCCCCTGTGCCCATCACCCACTGCATGCTGTGCTTTGCACAGGGCAGCAGAGCTTTGGACAAATGGATCATGAAAGAAAAGAAAAGAAAACAACTTTGGTTATTTCAAGAGTCACAGCACAGTAGTGCTTGAGGTAGAAATCAACCCCAGGGTCTGCTCCTGGGCGTGCTGTGACCCTTTTGTAAGTTCTCTTCCATACCCAGGCACCATCCTTTAAATCAGCATCACAGACCACTGGCTCCAGTCGTAGAATCACAGAATTCCAGACTGGTTTGGGTTGGGAGAGACCTTAAAACCCTTCTCATCCCACCCCCTGCCATGGGCAGGGACACCTCCCACCAGCCCAGGTTGCTCCAACCTGGCCTTGGCCACTTCCAGGGATGGGGCAGCCACAGCTTCTCTGGGCACCCTGTGCAAATATTCCACCAGTCTCCCAGGGAAGAATTCCTTCTCAATATCCCATCTAAACCTCCTTTCTCTGGTCCCATCCCAGCAGCTCTGCACATTAATTTCTGAATGAGTCGTGCTCCGACCTCCTCTCTCTTTCCTTCCCTTCCCCTCCCCATGATCTCCCAGCACGGGCTGGCAGTCTGTCCTCATCCAGACCTCAGCAAGAACCACGGGCTTCACCCCCTGGAGCAGCCTTGGGCAGGAGCAGGCAGGGACAGCTCACCCCACTACAGGAGCTTGGAGCTTGGAAATTATCTGTGTTCCACAGGGAATCAGATAATATGTAGGATATAGGAGATATAGGATATAGGATATATATGATATCCTGAGCTGGAAGGGACCCACAAGGATCACCCAAGATCACCTCCTGGCCCTGCACAGGACCACTCCAAACACTGTTTTCCAAAGTCTCAGGGGCACAAGGCCACTCAAAGCACCCTGTTTTCCTAAACAGCTTCACTCCCGTGGGCAGAGAGCCTGGTGAGGGGGGCAGCTCCCTGTGCCCACTGTCCTGAGGGGTCCTGGCAGCGTGGGCACCCCTGTACACCAGTGGGGCTGGACACCAACCCCTCAAACACCCAAGAGCTCCCTCTGCCCCTCTAGGGCACAGGAGTGCTGTGCCCACCCATTTTGGGGACACCAGCACAGTGGGAAATGCTGTGCCCATCCCACAGGCACTGCCAGCGCCTGTGCCCTGGTGACACTGCCAGCGCCCTGCACGACAGGGAAGGGACCTGCCAGCTGCAGGGAGGCTCCCAGCCAGCCACAGCCAAGGGATGCTGCAGCTCCTCGCTCCATCCCAGGGCCCCCAGCCCAGAGATCCCTCCTGTTCCTGGCAGTGCCACGGGCCAAACTGCGGGCAAAGCTGCCCCTCAGCCCTCCCTGCTGCATCCCAAACCTTGCCTGGCCAAAGCCCTGATTTTTCTGACCCTCTGAGCTGCAGGGGGACTTGCCAGAGCAGCCTGCACTCCTCCTTCACCGGGTGCCTGCAGGAGAAATGCTGCAGCTCGGTTCCTCTTGGCGGCTTTAAGAGGAGATTCAGCTCTTACATAACCCGAAGGATGGGGAGTAGATGAGCATCTGCCTCATCCACAGCAGCACTTTAAAGCACTGAGTCCAAAATATTGGTTTTTTAAAAAACCCCCAAAGCAATCACTGCATAAACCCTCACCCTTACAGAAACTCCCCAGCAATATTTGATATTTACAGGGTTTTTCCACTCCTGGCTGTGGTTCAAGGGGGCTGGTGGTACCTGGCTCCTTCCTGAGCTGCTCCCCAGCCTTCCCTGAGGAGGAGGATGCTCCCCAGCACATGAAGCAGCAGAGAAGCCCGAGCTGGCAGAGCTGGGCAGGAGCAACCTGGTGCCTGAACATGAACCTCACCAGCACACTGGACCAGCCAGCAGCTGATAGATTCATCCAGGAGGCAACAAACCGACCAAGGAGCCGGAGACTTCACAGAATGATGACAAATGGGGCCAATTTGAGTGCAGCACACTTGGTGTTTGGTTGCCAGGGCTGTGCTGTCCCCACGGGGACACCTGAGCAGGAGCCAGGACTCCTCTGCCTCGCTACTGACACAGCACCTGCCTCGTGCCATCTGCCCATTGCCCAAATCCCCAAATATATCTGCCTGCCCCTGCGAGGATGGGGATCTGAACACGGCACTCCAGGGAAACTTGCTGGGCAGGAAACCTCAGGATAAAGTGGGCAAAGGCAGGTAATTAGATAAACACCCAGACACTGATGGGAAAGGTTTGGTACCGCTGTAACTCCGTTAATTAACACCTGATGCAGACAGATATTTTCACCTGATGCAAACACATATTTTCCCTTCATGCAAACACATATTGTTACTCAATGCAAACAGATACTTTCCCTTCATGCAAACAGATATTTTCCCTTAATGCCAACAGATATTTTCCCTTAATGCCAACAGAAATTTGCCCGTGCTGGAGCAGTTCTACAGCCAGGGATTGAAAAATATTAGTACATGTCGGGCCCAAACTGTGTCCTCAGTGCTGTCTAGACATAAAAATGGGCCCAGTGAAGCAGAGCAGGGACAACAGCCATGGGCACTGGGGTTGGCACTCCCACCAGAGCCCCGAGCACAGGAACATTTGCAGTCCTGAGGGCAGATGATGATGTGATCGTGACCTGAACACGAGGTCCTGAACTGGCTGCCCGGATAAACCCAGATCTGTCATTTCAGGGCGGACAGAACAAGAGCAGTGCAGGTCTTTCTGCTGCAGAGTCAGGAAAATGTTGGGTTTGGTGCCGAGGTAAAGAGCCCTGGAGGGATGCAGTGAGGGATTCGCAATAGAGAGGACAGCTCATGGCATGGGATGTGGAAGGACATGGCCAGGAGGCCTCCAGAACAAGCAGGGGTAGAACAAAGTGATTTTAAAAAGAGAATTAACTTGCAGATCATTGAAAGAAGCCCTCTAGGAAAACGCTGGGATACAAAAGCCCCTCACAGCAGGTTATCAATAATGCTAAACCCCATGGGATTTGGGGTTCTGCTCCTCAGCATGAGAGCCTGGGAGGGCAGCTCTCCCTGCCAGGGTCTCCTGAGGGGCAGCAGGAGCTCTCTGGGGCTGGGGGGAATTATCCACTTGGCAACATGGAGATGCTTCCTTGCTCCTGCTCCTGACTCAGCCCTGCCATGCCAGTGTCCCTCCCTGGCTCTGCAGCCCCCTGGCAGGGCTGGGGGAGGTCAAACACTGTGAAAGGTCCTGTGAAAGGACCCTCAGGTCCCTCACTGGGGGACACAAACCCATGCAAGCCAAGCAAGCCCCTCCTCTCCTCAGGCTGGCACAGCAGCAATCGGGCTCTGCCGCCTCGACAGGCTCTTTGCTGCTTTTTCTGCTGGTTTGGGGGTTGTTTTGGGCAGGGCAGGGGTCTGGGTTGGAAAAAGGAACTCCCAAGGAACTTCATCTCGACGACCAGCCCTGAACACCCTTCCCATCCCGCTGTGCAGCCTCCCCATCCCACATCAACAGGTGAGGCAGCACCTGCACCCCAGCACAGGAGGATAAAAGGACAATAACCCCTTGGCAAAGATGCTGAGACCAGTCCCTCCAGTCTAGCACTGGGACCCCAAACATCCCCCTCCCCTTGCAGTGCCCTCCTGCCCCCCTGAGCCCCTGCAGCCCCCAGGGCAGGGCAGTGTACCTGGCTCGGAGATGACGAGGCTCTGGTCCGAAGGCAGCAGGAGGAACTCCCTGCACGTGTCCAGCTCCAGGCTGGGCAGGCTTTTCCTCTGGCACAGCTGGGCGAGGATGTGAAGTGCCCTCCGACAGCGGCCGTCGTCCCTGGGCACACTCATGGCCCTCTCGCATCCTCCTGTGCCCCTGCTGCCCCACAACCTCCAGCTAGGGCAAGAGCCTGGGTTGGGTTTCCATCAGCCCAGCAGCCTCATCCCAGTGCCCCCAGCACGTGGAGCTGCAGGGCTGAGCACCTTGGCCAGGGCAGGATTGCCCAGCTCCCACCAGAGCCTCATGGCCTCTGAGCTCACAGCTCTGTTTGCTGCCAAGGATGCTCCACACAAAGATCCTCCTCCTCCTCCCCAACTCAGTTTGGTGCCCTCGGTTAAAGCTGCAGGGCAGACAATTCTCTTTAACCCTTGCCTGGCTGCCCTCGCTCCGCATGCAGAGTTTGGGATGCCGCTCCTCGGAGGGATTTGGGGACCAAGAACGGGTGCTGAAACCTTCTGGCTGGGGATGGCAAGAGACCAGGGAGGAGAAACCAGCCTGGTCCCATCAACACTGCCCACACAAGTGCCAAGGGCAAGCTGCAGCTTTATGGATTTGTTTGTGCTGGCCCAAACCCCCGAGGCTGCAGACACTGAGAGCGCCATTCCAGCCCGTAATTCGATTTCTTCCTTCCCGACTCTCTGCAGTGGTTTTGTGCTTTCCTTCCCCCTGTAATGGAGCAGGCAGGTCGTGCCACGCAGAGGAGCGTCCACTCGACAGGCACAGCAGCAATTGTGGGGCAGGCAATTAAAGCCATGGCCAGCAGGAGCACTTCATGGAGCTTCTTGGACCAAATGAGCATCCTGGAGAACCCCAGGAGGAGCAGAGTGTGCTGAGGTCACAGCAGGGTGTTTGTGCTCCCTTCTCATCACCTGCTGAAGCCCCTGCAGCTCCAGGGGTGTCCCAGGGGTGACCCCAGCACCCAGCACAGCACCAGCACCCCTGGATCTCCCCTGCCCACACTGGGCAATCCCTCCAGCTGTTGTGCTGGTGGCTCCCTGTGACACAAAGGGCTCTGGTGGCACTTGAGATGCACATGCCAAGGTCCTTTTGGCCCCCCTGGCCCTTCCTTGCCCAGACCAAGGTGTTTTGGACACCTCACCACCCATCCCTCCCACCCCTGTGCTGTGCCCAGCAGGGCAAGCTCTGCCTGGCAAGGGCAACTTCCCTGCCAAGCACTTGCCCTCCCCAAACCTCCTGCTGCCAAGAAAGAAGCCTTTAATTAACCCAGAGATGCCACCAAGAGTCACATCTAATTAGGCACATTTAATCAGTGCTCCATCACCTGCTGCTGCCAACAGGTCGAGGCACCCCTTGGACATCAGGAAGGGTGTCTGAAGGGTCCCCCAGCTCCAAACCAACCCCAGCACCCCAACTCCTGCCAGCAGCCCCGGGGCTTCCAGAGCTCTGTGTCTACTGAGCACAAACTCCAGACACTGCAAGGCTGGGAGCTAAAACATTCATTTCCCAAGCACTTGAGCTCAGGTACAGCTGGCATTCTGTTTAGAGGGCAAACTCCCTAAAAATCACCCCAAAATCGTCTTTTTAAGAAACTTGAGGCTCAAGTCATGTCTCGATGCCTTTAGAGATTTGGGTCTGTAGAACATCTACTGGGGGTTGGGTCTTAACCCTCTACAACCTCTGGGGTGCACTAATCTCCCCAGAGTTTTCAGAAGGGGCAAGTTTTGCCCCTTGCCCCACAGAAAATAGTAAGTTTTCTCCCATGGACCCATCAGAGATCCCTGTGGCAGCCTTGGCACAGCACGGGCATCTCAGGTGGTGCTTCCCAGGAGCTGGTGGCACCTGCCAGGGCACCTGGGCTGCCAGGGAAGGAGAGCAGGAGCTGGGGAAGGAGCAGCAATTCTTCTCTGCTCCTCCTTTTCTTGGCTCCTCTGGGGCATCTCTGTCCCAAACTGCCCAAACCAGAGTTCTTGAAAAAGGTTAATGCCCAATTGAGAGCTTGTAACAGAGGGATCAATAATGAAATGCAATTATTTAAGGGGAAAAGGCTAATTTTATTACAAATGCGATAGCAAGAAGTTTTAACTTTTCAATCTGAAATCACCTTGGGTCAATTATTCACCTTCATTTCCATGTCAGAGGGTTCCAGGCTCGCTGGGCCCAGGAAGAGCAGCCCAGACAGGCACTGGTGTGTGTGTAGGATCAAAGAGTGGCTCTGCACAGCAAAAAGGGCTCCATTGGGCACTTTGAACCTGGGAACTTCTGTCTCACAAACTATTTGTTGTCCAACGATGAGGCAGGCAGGGAGGGAGGGAGGAAGGGAGGGAGGGGGTATAAAGTTTCTCATCCACTGGGAAGCAGAAAGAGCCCTTTGACACACACACATATATATATATATATATATGTATACAATATCTCCATATATCCATAACCCCAGCAGTTCCAGGTGTTCCCTGGAGGCAGGGCCATGGTTTGGTCAGCAATCCCCAGCTCCCACAGCCATGACCTGAGCAGCATTTCCATTTGAAGGAGCCCCAGAGCACTGAGCATATGGCTTTATCTCAGCACTGCTTCCAGCAGGGAAGGAGACGGGGCTGGATAAAAGAGCCTGGAAGAATTCCAGGTGTGTGCCCAGTAAGGGACTGAAGAGATCCATCTGGAACCACCTCTCAGTTACACCTGGCACAGAGGGCAGGAGGTGCCAAGGCCCAGCACTCCTTGGAACTAACACAGGCTTTACACCACAGGTGTTTTCATGGAAACCAAAAGGCAAAGCAGAATATATTTAATGCCAGCCTTGGGGAAGAAACACACCAAACTGATATCTCTAATGGGAAATAAATAAGAAGGGTGTGTTTTTTTTTCCCCCAGTGTGCTTACAAAGTATTTGCTGTATTCCTGTTATTTTTATCCCTCCCAATGGAAATATAGGTAATAAAATAGCAGTATTTTATAGCAGGGAAAACAAAACCAATGGTGCAGGAGTGTGCCTGAGAGAGAAAATGCTGTCATGTGTGGATTTGGCGAGAATATTAACACGTGAAAAGAAACCTGAGAGCTCTTGGCTGAACCTGTTCCTGCAGCCTCCAGGGACCACCATGGACCTGCAGGGGCTGCTTGCCCTGTGCTGAGTTGTGTCCTCTCCAGGGGTGCTTTGCAGAGGCTGCAGCCCCCACTGCTGGGGTGCTGCTGTCCCTCCTCATCACCCCAAATCATCACCCCAAATCAAGCCCCCACTGCTGGGGTGCTGCTGTCCCACATCATTGCCCCAAATCATTGCCCCAAATCATCACCCTAAATCAACAACCCAAATCATCACCCCAAACCATCACCCCCCATCACCCAGTGCCCCATCCCTCCACCATCCAGCCCACCCCAGTCTTTGGCCACCAAGTGTCCCTAAACTGCCTCTCCTGCTCCCCAAGCCCTGCCCTGCCCTTGGGGATGTGGGGCCAGGGCTGGTGGTAGCTCCAGCTTCATCCTGGCCAACCATCCCAAAGGTCTTTCAGAAGCCCCAAAACAACAACCCAGCTGGTTCTCCTGGCTGGAGACACGTGGAGCTGCATCAAAGATCTGCTACAAGTCCTGCTCCCCCTCAGATCCTCTGCAGGGATCTCTCCTGGGAGCCCCAAGCAGCATTTGCAATACTCCTATTAATAAAAAGAAAAAAAAAATAGAAACCCCTTGTCAATCACTTCACTGCTTAATGATCTCCTTCCCCTGGTGACAACAGGCAGAATCCTAAAGGGCTGCTGTGCTGGCAACCATCTCCCCTGGGATGCTCCCAGAGGGACAGGACCAGAGCTTTGCTTTGTGCTGCCTCTCCTTGCCCAGAGCTCCAATCCCCCCAATCCTGCAGGTTGGAATAATCCTCCCCATCTGCCCATGGATGGGGCAGCAAAGCCCACAACAGGATCAGGGTCACAGCCTGCTTTGGGTCACCTTCCAAATGTGGCCCCCCAAACCACGTCCCCAGTGATTCCTGTGAGCCACTCCCTGTGCAGAGGAGGCAGGAGGGGCAGGAAGGTCCTTGGGGACACAGGGTGAGCCAGAGCCTCCAGACCCCAGAGCACAATCGAATTACCTTCCCCAGAACACAGTTTCCAGCAGCAAACCAGATGCCCTGGCACATCCATGCTCTGCTCAGCCACTGCAAGGGTCCCGTGGCTGTGTGGAAAAGGAGGAGGAGGATTAGATTGATTATAATTGGGCAGAAGATTCAATTTGGGGGGCCACGAACCAGCAGCACACGGAGCACAAAGGGAAAGGGAGCTGAGGATGTGGGGGGTGAACAAAGCCCAGGCTCCCCAAGCCCCAAAGGCACAGCAGAGTGTGGGGGGCTGCCAGCACAGCCTGCCGAGCCCCCTTTGCCAGGGGGAGGGAGGAAGGGCATGGCACAAGGGGGCTGAAACCAAGGGCACCCCAGCAGCTCTTCCAGTGCCCAGCGTGCCCAGCTTTGCCTCTGCCTGTCTCTGCATTGTTAATCACTGCCCCTGACTCAGTGTGGGGCTCAGACCCTTCCCTTCCACGCCGTGCCAGGCTGCAGGACACGGGCACGGGTGGGTGTGCCAGGACAGCTGTGGGGGTGCCAGGACAGCTGTGGGGGTGCCAGGACAGATGTGGGGGTGCCAGGACAGATGTGGGGGTGCCAGGGCAGCTGTGGGTGTGCCAGGGCAGCTGTGGGTGTGCCAGGACAGCTGTGGGGGTGCCAGGGCAGCTGTGGGTGTGCCAGGACAGATGAGCGTGTGCCAGGACAGATGTGGGTGTGCCAGGTCAGCTGTGGGGGTGACAGGACAGATGTGGTT
>JAWWEE010000069.1:2366144-2402533 GCA_035221455.1 Xenops minutus | reverse complement strand
CATCCTCATCCCCACCCCATCCCATCCAACCTCACCCCATCCCACCTCACCCCATCCCCATCCCACCCCATCCCATCTCCATCCCACCCCATCCTCATTCCCACCCCATCCCCATCCCATCCCATCCTCATTCCCACCCCATCCCATCCCAATCCCAGCCCCAGAACTGCAGCCCTGGAACGTCCCCTCCAACCCTCAGGGTGACACCAGCACTAAAAAACCCAATGAGGATCCTTTAAATCTTTGTGTTTCACAGCAAGGTGCAGGTAAATGTGCCCAATCCTTTTCTCTCTGGACACTCCTGAAGCCCAAATGTCCCCCTATTTTCACCCTGTAGATGTGATTCTGTATCTTATGGAGGGAAAAAAAAAGGAACTCGAATTGAAAGGATGATTTTTCAGATTTAATAGAAATAACCAAACCAAAATAGGTTTCAAACAATGCTTTAAACTGAGCTAATACAACTTCTACAGCACATTCCAGAGCACTTAACAAGAGATATTTACAGGCAGATAAAGTATTAAATAACCAAGGAAAGAAAAATTTTGGTTGCTTTTTTATTTTTTTTAATTACACACCAGCAAAACCCACAGGAACAGAACAATTAGAAACAATAACTTTTCTCTTTCTTTTTTTTTTAAAAAAAAGTTAAATATGAGGCTTCAGATAATACAATATCACAGAAACAGCACTTGGGATTTTTTTGAAGAATCATATCAAAAGATGAGCCAAGTTTACGATGTGCAAAAAAGAACCAGTTCCAGTACTGGGAGCAAGAAATCATTGCAGAGTCAAAGGATGCCATGGATTTCACCCTTCCAGGAGTACATTAACATGGAAAACAAGCTGGGAACTGCACAACTCTGTATAGGATTATATACATGTATAGGATTATATATTATACATGTGTCACGGGGTTCTGGACCTCAAATCCCCCTTGGCTGCCCCAGGGGTGGCAGGGAGGTCACTCCACACTGGATCCTGCAACAAGAACAGCTTCCAAAATATTTCTGCACCTCTCCTGGTGGAAATTCCCCAAACCCTAAAGGCAGCAGCCTGGAGCTGTAAGATCACTCCATAGAAAAGGCCCAAACTGCATTTCAGGTGTTTTATATTCATTTTCTCTTAAAGAGTTTTGAATTTCCTGCGATTTTCGGCAAGATTATTCAATCCTGATTCATTAGAAAGCATAGAAAGGATCCCCATAAGCAAAGTGGAAGGAGAAGGGAGAGTTTCTGCACACACACTTTGAGAGGGTGAAATAAATCACCACACCCAAAGACACGACCCTGATGTTCCATCTGAAAAATGTCTCTGCAAACTGTGGCATCCACATTTTTATTTTTAAAAAAGTACCTCCATTATTTACTCACACACCTACTCCTTAAAAAATATGGCACTTCCCCAGTTTTTACAACAAAATGCCACGCTTTATTGACAGTAAGTGCTGCACACTCTGGTTTTAAGAGCTTGGTGATATGCACACAAAGTGCCCTGTAAAACCACTGTCCAAAGGAAAGGATTCCTGCCACGCTGACAGGCAGCACACAAAGCACTTTTATTGCTTTTTCTTCCCAAGGAAAAGAGTGAGAAAAACAAGGAAAAGCCAACACCATGCACAGAGCTTCAAAATGCTGCTGCCATCTCCCCCAACTTTGGGGGGCAGCCAATAAAATGGGATAAACCAGAAATTCTGCCTCTTTTCAAGGCTCCATGACCTGCAGGGATGGTTAATATCAAACATTTCTATAAAAGCCCTGAGCCCATTCAGCAGGTGGAATTAGCACGGATCACCAGGAATTCCCTGGCAGTGGAAAAGCCCACAGTGTGCCCTTTTATTTCTAAAGCAAATTCTTTGCATTAACTTAAAACTTGGGGTCATTTACAGGAAAAATGGAGGCAGGAATTTTGGTGAGAACTGTCAAGCCAAGAGTCAGATTCCTGCTTGTTGGAGCACTGGCATCACCCCACTGGCTTTTCCAAGTTTTCCTGAAGTCACTTGTGCCCCAATTCCCCAGGTAAAACCACTGCCCCACCTGCTCAGAGAGCCTCATTAACAGCCCCATTAATTTGCTCCTGGAGGAGCCCCAGGGAGGCCCCACAAATTCCCACATCCTACAGGATCAGGAATTGGATTCGCAGAGTTTCTCATCTACTTTTCCAAGTCTTTTTAAAGAGAACTTTGCTGCTTTTCAAGCCCATCCTTGAATTGTTGCCTTGGGAGTTCCAAAAGGAAAGGGGAGGAGGAGGAAAAGATTTATACACTTGAGATTTCTCGCACACATTCCGAATTCCACAAAACCCAGGGATGGCCTCAGTGGGGAGTGGATGGAGGGACCATTCCAGACTCAGCCAGCCCAAGCTCAGCTTTAGCCCTGCTGTGCACAGGTTGCTGAGCCAGAGCTGGCCAAGCTTCCTGCCTGCTGGAGAGGCCACCAAGGAGGAGAGGCTGGGCCAAAAGGTGCTCTGGCAGGCAGAGAGTCCCATCCCTCCTTCCCCACTCTGCTCCCAGGGGATGCCACCGTGCCCATGCCAGGCTCTGGCTCAGCCTGGGGGGCTCAGCAGGATTGGAGCCCTGGCTGGTGCCCAGGGAAGAGCTCCAAAGCCAAGGGCTGGAGGTGCAGAACCCAGAGAGTGTGAGTGCCACAGAACCAGGGAGCCCCGAGTGAAGAGAATTCACAGAAATCTTCTTTTCATGATCATTTTAATAGGAGTCCTTTTGCAAAAGGAAGCTGAGGAACTGGAAATGCAGAACCAGGCAATACACAGAGCCATGGAATGATCCCTTGTCACTGCCAGTGTCCTATTCACACACAGCCTTGCTGTGGGCAAAGCTTCTGCTCTCTGTCAAGTTAACATGTTGAAGTGAATTCATTTCTTTCCTTTCACATACAAACTGGGAAGATGTAAATTTAAACCATCACTGTGTCGGTATCTGAGAACTGGAAACATCTGAGTAAAGAAGTGAGCTTGAAGCTACAAATACCTTCAGTCCCCTCATTTATTGTGAGACAGGGGAGGGAATCCCATTCTTACTAAAAAGCAACCAAATCTGCAGTGCTTTGCATAAAGACTGCTGAGTTCATTCCTCACATCTGCTATTGTGCTGAAATATGCCTTTCCCACTAAGGTAAAGGGTGTACAATGCCACAGGAACTGCTGAGCACACCAAACCCCCAGGGATTTCCCCCAGAATTGTTGCCTTCACACCAACCACAGCACATTGAGAGTCTGGCAACTCAAGCTCATCTGATCACATGAATTCTTCATCTTTCTGCAGCAAGATCAATATGAAGGCCAGAAAGGACATTTATTATTTCTACTATTGAGCTGTGTCAGTATAAAAAAACCCCACCTATTCCAAGTCT
The DNA here is from genome assembly GCA_035221455.1 of Xenops minutus. Taxonomy (NCBI): domain Eukaryota; kingdom Metazoa; phylum Chordata; class Aves; order Passeriformes; family Furnariidae; genus Xenops; species Xenops minutus. The sequence continues at coordinate 2,399,165 of JAWWEE010000069.1, read as the reverse complement.
AACTGATTTCCCAGTGCCCAAGGGGCAGGCACTGCAGAGGTGCCTCTGGCTTACTGAGGGAATGTGGGAAATGATTCTCTTTCCACTCTTGGAGCAGAAACCACTCCAAGGCAAATCGTGGTCTGTGCAAGTGCTTTGTTCAGTGGATGGCCAAGGAACCCAAACTCAGACTGATTCCAAGCTTTCTGGACATTTTTGCTCACAAGCTGCTTCTGAAGAAAGTTCTGAGAAGTACTCGAAGAAAAATAAGACAGAACCTCAAAATGAATGCAATGTTAGAAATAGCATATATTACAAATCTTTTTCTTGATAGGAACAATCAATAAGAATACATATTAGCTTAAAAACAGGTCAGCAAATGTTGCTGATCTGCAAGAAATCTCAATTCACTATTTACAAATAAGACAAAGTGAATACAGGAAATTTTACACATTTGGTAGTTAATAGGTTATTGTTTGCCGAGTGGTCTGTTAGAAACTGATATTTAGGAAGACTGGAAAAACACCCCAACCAGTTATTACCTCTTCAGTCTCTATTTTAAGTACAGAAAACTAGAGAATGAACACTGGAGAGAACATTCTGCCTCATCAAGGGGATCAGGGACAGAGGACAACGCTGGGACTTCTGCCATGAGCTCCAGGAAAATGTTCTGGGTACAGGGTTTTAATAAATACACCTCATCCTGCTCAAAGAGCCACCAGCTTAGTCTCTCACCTGTCAAAAACTCACATTCCTGCACTTGCCAATTCAGAACAGTTTAATGCTAATTTTCGTTTTGCTTTTGCTGTACATAAACCAGAGTAAAGAAAGGAAAATGCCACTAATTGGATGCACACAGCAGGCCAGTTACCCACAATTCTGCTCCAATGAGATGCTCAAAGCAGTGGCCAACACCCCCTTGGCTTCACCCAGAGGGCACTGCAGGAACTTTGCTCCCAGTTTACACTGCAGTGGAAAGCAAGACACAGTCACTGAATTGGTCCAGGCCTGCAGAAGGGTTTCCTACACACTCTCCTCTGTACATGTCTCAGCAAATCTGCTCCTCTTCAGCATTCCTGCACCTCTAGCTGTGAGACCAGGCTGAGTGTGTCCCCTCCATCAGGAAAAGAAAGAATCAAGGAAAAAAAAAAAAATACAAGCCACCAAAAATTTACAATGCAGGTTTTGGTTTTTTCCCCCTTTTGATGCGAATGTTTTTCTGTACAAGTGTTTTTTTGTAATCTAATACTGTTTAAAAAGCTATCAGCTTCTTCAGGATGGCCACTGTAGGCATGATAATATTCCAGGAACACTTAAATAACAGTTTTTACAATAAATTTCAGGTCCATATCATTAGATTACTTTATATGCACTGGTCTCTCATCTGATTTTAGGCGTTTTCTACGTGGTTGTATAAAATCTTCATCGGAGTCCTCGGTTATTTCACCATCATCCTCTTCCTGCTCAAATTCAGGCAAAGGCTGGAAGGTCCTGTCTGGGTAGATCTCTGAAAGTTTATCTTCAAAGTACAATGCAACTGCCTTCCCTGCCTGTGCTACTTCTGAATCAGCCTGTGGATGAGAGAAGACAGGAATATTCACCTGTTGGAAATGCACAGCCCTTCACCAAGTGTGCATGGTCTGAAACGCTTACCTTCAAATTAATCTCTTGTGTTTCTGCATAAACTTGAACAACTTTCATCATCTAAAAAGGATACCAGAGTCAAAAAAAAATGAAATTATAATCCTTCCTAAAGTTACCAGCTTGCATAGGATTGGATGACTATAAAGCCAGCCATAACAGCACCACAGTGTGTTATGGGCTGAGCTCTTTAGTTCCCAAACTTAGCAGCAGCAGGTTTCAAACAGTCTTAGGAGGCAAATAAACCTTCAACAGAACACACAGTTTTTGCACAAATCAGTGGCTCCCAGTCGTTTTTTTACTCATGACTGCTTTCCTCCAGTCTGGATTTTAGTTGCCTGGGCATTGTTGTGGCAAAGGCTCACTCTGGAGAGCAGTGCTCCCTCCAGGAAAGTGCTTCCCAGGGGTTTTATCCCCCCTGGATTTCTGTTTGCTGAAAGGATTTGCCTCAGAAGGCACTAGACATGATGCCACTAGGAGAGGTCAGGGGGACTCAGCTTTTGCCATAAGCCAGACAAGTTGAAACACCTTTTTTTTAAAAAAAGGAAAAAAGGGAAAAATAACCACATCCCTCAGTCCTTGCTCCCTTGTTTTACTCTGGTCCCTCAGAGCTGCAGCTTGATTTACCCTGCAGCAGATGCTTCATTAACTCCCTTGATTGGGAAGTTCACATAATTGCAACTTCTTCCCCAGTGCTCCTGAACCTGCATCTACTGCAGAGACATGAAGGACTCAGGGCTGTCCCAGTCCCAAATGCTTGTGAGCACTCACAGCATCAACCCTGATTTTTACCAGGGAGGTTTTAGTTGTCCCTTTGTGCAGTCCCCTCCACTGACTCCTGCACAGAGCCAGAAGGGCAGCCCAAACCCTGCACATTCAGGTTGTATTTTGCAGAGGAATATTGGCCTGTTGTGCATTTCTGAAGTCAGGATAAAGCCATTCCCTGTGATGCCTTTTGTCCTCCTTGCTTTAAGGCACCTCAGAAATCAGGAACCCTTGGAGCTGTCTCACCACAATACCACCATTTCCTTGGCTATTCAGATTATGTTTTCCATTGCTCCACTAGCATAACACTCAGGTCATTTATTCCCCCAAGTCACATTTCACAAGTAAGGTAGAAATATTTCATTACCAGATGGGATCATTGCAAAATTAGTAGAAAATATGACTCTATACCCAAGTTATTATCCACAGAAACCTGATTTCTGTGAGAGCCCAACCACCCAGGAGATAAAGCAGTAATGCCAATCCTGGCAATAAGAGCCTTAAAGCTTTCCTGCATTCAGCCTGTGTGAGATACCAGAACCAGAATGCTCTTCACAAAGGCACTTCTCAGCAGAGGAAGCTTCTCACTAGAACCTTCCAGGTTTAGTGAGTGTAAGCCCATCATCCCTCCAGCTTGAAGCAGTTTTAAGGACTTTGTTTGTCTTTATTACCACACTTTCTAAGCACTTCACACAGTACCAAGGCCACCCTGCTCCTCACTCAAGAGATCCACACCCGTGGAATTCTTTTAAAAGCCTCATCTCCCAGCTGAACCAAAGTCCACAGGCTCTGCAACTGCCTGGGTTTGGTTTGGGTTTTAAATCTCTCATGCAGCACCTGCTGCAAAGGCAGAAGTTAAGCCTGGGGAAGCTGCAGGAGGAGGCAGAACTAAATCCCCACCTAAAGAAGAGCCCAGCTGAGATTGGAAGTTAACATACTTCGTTAAAGCGGTCACAGTTCTTGAAGATCAACCGCACGTCGGCCACGAAATCCTCGGGGCTCTGGTAGTGCTGGGAGTGCTTCTTCTGCAGTTTCTTTTTCACTGTAGATAAATCCATGGGTTTCTTGATGATTTTATAGTAGTTTGGTATCTGGGAGAAAGAAGCAGTGGTTTGTCACTGGAATCACCACGAAGTAGAATTTCTTCACTGAAGGTATCAGGGAATGGGTCTCATCACACACTTTATGCACCTTCAGCAAATGAGAACTGTTTCCTTCCCTCAAACTGTTTAAAAGCTCTTTACAAGGGATGGAGGGACAGGACAAGGGGAATGGGTTCCCACTGCCAGAGGGATATTGGGAAGGAATTCCTCCCTGGGAGGGTGAGCAGGCCCTGGAATGGAATTCCCAGAGAAGCTGTGGCTGCCCCAGCCCTGGAAGTGTCCAAGGCCAGGTTGGACAGGGCTTGGAGCAACTTGGAAGGGGTGGAAGTGGATGATCCTTAAGGTCCAAATCCATAGTTCCAAAGGGACAGTTCCAATCCAAACTATCCCATTATTCTATGTCTATCACAGCACAGAAAGACTTGCCATTATAGTTACTTCTGTTGCAGCTGAAGAATCAAAGCAGTTTCTTTTCTCCTTTCATTCACAAGTTTGCCCAAAAAGAAAAGAAATAAAGCTCTCCTGGAGCACTTTGAATTTCATGGGTATCCTGAGACATCCTCTTCCAATTCAATAACTGCTAATTGAAAGTATTTTTAAATATCTGGTTTGGGGACTGGGAGTGCAGCATCTGCACGGAGAAGCTGCAGAATCAGCTCCTTTCAGTATCCCAAAACACTGGATGCCTGCCAGAACTTTTAGATTGATCAAGGGAGACATGCTTCTAGTAAAAGCAGTCAGTTCCTACCCAAATTCAGGACTTTCAGAGATATTGTATCAGAAATAAAGCACAGGCTGTTTGTTCAGGAGACTCACCGAGGCTGGGACTGGCTCTTGAAATTCAATGCTCAGCTCGTGGCAATACAGGTAGAGCAGGAGACGTTCACATTTCTTAGGAAGAGAGAAAGAGCTCCACATTAACACCCTTAATTAACCCTTAGCAAAGAAATTCACACCTGTTTTAATAGGTATGTACTTGAACAGCTCAGAACTAGAAAATTTAAATGCAATGCCACAAGTTTAATGAGAAATATACAGTTTTTAGAGGGCAGAATGGAGGGGCAGAACACCAGCTTGATGTTCACAACCTCCCTCTTCGCCTTCTTCCTAAACAGAAGTCTAGGGTGAAGGCAGACATGAAGAGGGAATGTTAATGTACTGCAAATTAAAAACACCAACTACAACCCCTTTTCCTGCTTTTGTCCAATCACAACCACATGTGACAAGAAAGGACTGAGCTGCAGACTTTTATTTTCCCCATAAGACAAACTGAAACCAAAGCCAGAGGTTTCTGTACTTCCCTGTTGAAATATTTTGCTTTGCTTTGCTTTGCTTGTAATTCCTTTGCAGGAACTGCATTTGATAATATTCTCACCACTTTACACACAGGCTGATTGGTAAAGCTAAAATTAATTCTGACTGCCAAGGTTTTTGCAAAAATGCACTTGCAGCACAGATTTAACACACCAAACTTCCAGAACTATTTTATGAAGGTGACATCCCTCTAAATGCAAAGGTCTTCTAATTAAGGACATGTTAAACGGTGCATTTAAATACAGAGTATGTGTTTATCCAAAATTGTAGCTGCTGAGTGATTCCAGTCCCAAAGCAGTGGAGCACTCCCATGGTCACCTGGAGATGTGGCCACAGCAAGGAAAATCTCATTCGAATCATTTCAGGTTGGTTTGCAAAAGCCACATCTCCATTTCATTTGCTGCAGCCACAGCAAATCCATCTGCAGGCAGCAGGGGAGAGCTAATGTGAGAAAACACTTTTCCCTGGGAAGCAGATTGCTGCAGATTTGAGACCTACCCTCTGGTCCACAGGACTCAAGCCTTGTGCTGTTTTCCCCTTCTTGCTGTGCTGGGAATTGTCACAATCATATTCGACTTCAGGTTTGCTCAGGTCTCTGCAGAATGTGCATATCCACTCCCCACTGAAGAGAAAAACACAATTATTCCAGATATCCAGGGGCAAATTCTCATCACTGATGACTACAAAGATATTTTAATTCACTCTTACACTTTCCCATTCTACTGCAGCCAAGACTTGGATAGCCAAAGCTCAGGAATAACCTTTCTGCTCACAATAACTCTGATAACCAAAACCAGTTTTCCTCCCTCAGTGATACTGGAATACTTTACACACCACCATTCTCACTTTGCTTTACAATCAGCTTTACACACCCCATTCTCACCTTCCTTAAAATAAGACTTTACACACCACCATTCTCACCCTGCCTTAAAATAGACTTTACACACCCCATTCTCACCTTGCCTTAAGATTTACACACGACCATTCTCACCTCCCTTAAAATACTTTACACACCCCATTCTCACCCTGCCTTAAAAGAAACTTTACACACCCCATTCTCCCCTTGCCTTAAAAATAGACTTTACACACCCCATTCTCACCTTGCCTTAAGCTTTACACACGACCATTCTCACCTCCCTTAAAATACTTTACACACCACCATTCACCCCTTGCCTTAAAATAGACTTTACAAACCACCATTCACCCCTTGCCTTAAAATAGACTTTACACACCACCATTTTCCCCTTGCCTTAAAATAGACTTCACAAACCACCATTCTCACCTTGCCTTAAAAGAGACTTTACACACCTCATTCTAATCTTGCCTTAAAATAGACTTTATACACCCCATTCTCACCTTGCCTTAAACCAGACTTTACACACCACCATTCCCACCTTGCCTTAACATAAGTTTTACACACCAGAACCATGTTCTGAGACCCCCCATGTTTCCCAGTTCCAACCCATCCCGGGACAAGCCCCTTTGACTCCCAGCAGTGCCCCAGAGTAAAAGGAGCCCCGGGACCGAGCGGGACGCCAGCGCAGCCGTACCTGGGGAAGCTGAGCAGTGTTGGCACGTGGCAGGTGAGGTGGAACACCTTGGGGCACTTCTCACAGCACAGCAGGTCCCCCCCATTCTGGCACACAGCACACCAGTCCTCGTTGGGATCATCCTCCTTGTTGTTGCCCTCTCCCATGGCACGGGCCGAGCGGTGCATGAGGCTGCGCACGGGCGACTTGCCGTTCACCAGCCCGTGGCCAGGCTGCTTGCAGCTCTCACTGAGATCTGCTGGCTCTGTTTTCACGTGGTTTTCCAGGCTCCCCAAAGCTTCCAGCTCGCTTTCCAGGTGCAGGGTGGTGGATAGGGGTGGGGTCAGGCTGCTCTCGGGGCTGCTGAGCTGAAGTGAAAGGCAGAGAGAGCGGATGTTACAAAGGGCAGCTCTGTCTGTGCTTTGGGATTCCAAAGGTGTTCACTGTTCAGATGTTCTACCCCCACCCCCCAAAACATGTGGGAAAGCATCCTGAAGGACTGAGCTGCACACAGGATTGAAAACTACTTCTTCACAGGTCCCTCCTTACAAGAACACACTCATTTCTCCTGAGGTACAACATGATAAAGAAGCTTTCAAGCCAAACTCGCTGGTAAGTCATTAAAAACTAAACTTGCAATGTTATTAGGAGAACTCCAACCCACCACCCTGCTCTCCCAGAACACAATCCCAATAAACCAAGCATAGCTGGAAAATATTCTCTGGCAAGTTTATTTATGCTCTGGCATGAGAACTTTTGAGTGATTGGAAGATTTCCGAATGGGTGAATAGCCAGGAATTACTATTAGTAGGTGACTTACACGTTATTAATTAGGGATTAAAAGCAGCAAAACCACAAGACCAGGGGTATTTCATTTTAACAGCTAAAAATCCAGTTTACAAGAGACTACCCTGTGCCTGGCAGAGGGGCAAAACACCTCTCAGAATGAAGCTTAAAACTGCTTTTTTTTTTTTAATTTCCAAATTCTTACACATGCTGCTAGGAAAACCAGAACATAGTGTTGCATAAACTAACTTTACCATGCAAGCACTCCTCCTGCCATCCTCTGATTTCTCCTGTTTCACTGTTCCTGAGAAGCTGCAGATATCTTCCTCTGTGCCTGGCTCTTGCTTGACTTTCACTTGGTCAGCCTTGAAGTTCAGCCCACTCTTCTCAGCAGTTCTGCCCGAGGAGCCACAGCTACAAAGATATCAGCACAGAAAGAAGGGGAAAAATCATCAGGGCAAAGAAATTTAGGCAACTGTTTCCCAAGTGAAGAGGCAAAGGATGGCAGAACATAAAACAGCTTGAGTTTACAACAGCAGAGAATCACAGAGATGGCAAAAAAAGCAAAAAATAAAAATCTTCATGTAAGCATTCTTAGATTGAGTCATAGTTATATCAAAGCCCTATTAATCCAGTGCTAATTCTTTTTTTGAATTCTTTCTGGCTGATTTTTCACTCACCTTCCTCTGCTCCCTGTGCTGGAGGTACTGGGTGGCCTCACAGGAGTGTGGGAGTTGGATAAACCTGCAAAGGAGCAGCACAGAAGTTGACTTGGTACAAATTTACATTGTGCAGTACCATGAGCAGTGTTGAGTAACACCAGAAATGCTGCTGGAATATCCTAATTTAATGGGTCACCTAAGTCAGCTGTTCTCTCAGCCATTTGAGAAGGGCAAATTAAATAAAGACAACACACGGTTGTTAAGAGACACAGTAATTATTTCACCTAATGCAAAGAGCACTAAAGCCTTCAGCCCTTTGTGCCCTCCAATTTTATGCACTGACCTCCAGCAATTAAGTCAAATCAGCAGACTCTGCACGGTTTGCATGCAAGTTTTGAGGAACACAGTTAAATCCCTCTTGCTGCACCCATCCAGGACAGCAGATTGGGAGAGAAGACCAAGAGAAACAACTCCCAGAATGGTTTGGCTTGGAAGGGACATCAAAGCCCATCCAGTGCCACCCCCTGCCATGGGCAGGGACACCTCCCACCAGCCCAGGTTGCTCCAACCTGGCCTTGTGTCGACACTCCCAGGGATAGGGCAGCCACAGCTTCTCTGGGGCCTCCTCACCCTCACAGGGAGGAATTCCTTCCTAAGGACTGGAATCATCTTCTTATTAATAGAAATGGACCCTTCCAGTATTTAAACGACTCAGCATTAGGTATTATTGGTGACTGAATTTGTTCACACCCCCGACCAAAGCTCCACCATGCAGTGGTTGCACTCAGAATGACCCTGCTCAAATGACTGCTGTGACTGAGCTGTTCTCCAGGCTTATTGCCCAAACCTCAGAATGGGCAGCCAGTCACCCTTTGGGGACAAGAACTGAACTGTGTCCTTGGACTGTGGTAGCACAGGATAAAATATTTCTCTCTCATGTATCTGGAATATCTCATCCATGGGCTGGCAGTTTGTAACTACACAAACTTTTCTGAAGGAGGGTAAAATTTAAATTTCCAGAAGAATCCACTTCTGAGCCGTATAAATTTTAAATCACACATCACTTCCCTTTTGGCAGGACATGAGAGGCAGTTATTTTTAACTGAAATATCAGAAATAGCCATGGCATTTACCTGATGACCCTGGAGACAGAGCTGAAGGTCCTGGGGAGGGATTCATGGTACTCGTGGGCTGTGGGGGGAGGTGGCTGCCTGTAATGTACCTGCTTAGCAGGTTATCTAAACTATTTGAGCCAGCATCTTCAAGCTAAGAAGGAAAAACAAAAGTCTGAATCAGAGAGGTCTCATTCAAGTTTCATACCAGCTCCACATCTTTAAACTCTGATCTGTATTTTAACTGGAGTTGCTCGCTCTCCCTGCAAGGATTCAGGAGAGCAGCAGACATTTTTATCAGTTTTACACAGAGATCAGGCTTTCAAGTCAGAAATTTAAAGGAAGATCTTTCAAAAGCTCTTAAATCAGAATTCTCAGGCTGCCCTTTCTTCAGGTCAGTCCAAATTTTCTGGCTCCCAGATGCTCAGTGTTAGTCATGCACAGGGTGTTAGTCAGGAACCACCACATTACTGGTGTTGCAAGAGTTGTTCCACAGTGAAGACATTAAGGGAAACCATGAACTTGTTGTTGTTTAATGTGATGATGGGAAATCTCCCTCCCATTCATTTGTCACACAGATTTTAGTACCTGTGGAACCCAAGAAAACAGGGACCCTATTGCTGTAACTGCAGGACAGCAAAACTGCAAAGACTGTGTTTGAAACACACTGTATTCAAGTTTTAATGACTGTGCAAGCACCTTGAAGAACTAACAGCTTCCTATCCTCTAAATCCAAACACTCCTGCAGAAAACATGATTTTTATTTTCTTTGCCTCCGCATTAAATTATTTTTTGACCTCTCCAAAGGAGCTTGACTTCAAAATCTACCTCAGCTCATGTGGGGCAGTGGGACAGCTTCCCTCTGTGCTTCCTGCATCTCTTACCCCATAGGAACATCAGAGAAGCTCCAGGCAACTTTAACCCTGAATAAATCACCACTCAGGGCACTCCAAATACATAACTATTTAACCCTCCTAGTGATACCTCCAGTATTCAACTATACTAGTGATATCTCCCACAACTATTCAGCTATTCTAGTGGTATCTTAACTATTCAACTGTTCTAGTGGTATCTTCCTTAAGTATTCAACTATTCTAGTGGTGTCTTAACTATTCTAGTGGTATCTTTTCAACTATTCTAGTGAAATCTCAATTATTCAACTATCCTAGTGGTATCTTCCTGAACTATTCAACTCTTCCAGTGATATTTTCCCCAAGTGTTCAACTACTCCAGCAACAGCTTCCCACAGGATGGTTTTGTGGAAGAAAGGAAGTGAACACAGTACTTGGGATTAATTAAAATATTCATTTCCTTATAGAAACACACATTAAATACTGATTAATCTAAAGGTTAAGAGGTGGAGCAGGTCAGCCTTGATGGAGACAACATCTGCAAGCCCAAGTGAAAGGCCGAAGGTTTTCATTTCAACTTTAAATCCCAATTTCCTCATTCCAGAGCCACGTGCTTGGATCCTAATCCAAACCCCATGCAGGAAGGGCAGCAGATGATTGCAGTGGAAGTGCCTGCTGGTCTGCACTGACCTGGATGGGTGGGATGTCTGGCAGGGAGGGCAGGTTCTCCGGGTTGGTCACGGAAGGGATGAGCTCGATGGCAGAGACGGACGGGCTGGTGGGGCCGCGGTTGGCGCTGGCCATGGTTGCTGTGGTGGGGCTGGTGGGGTTAATGGTGGTGTTGTGCACTGAGACCACTGGGAAAGGCCCTGCATGGCCAGGGTTGGAGTGCTGCAGGGAGAGCAGAGAGCAGGGCTGGGTTATACAGCCCACACTGGGCAAACACCACCCCGTGTCTAGCAGCATCACCTGAGAGCACTGCATGCAAAGCAACTGCTGGTTCTCTTCACTTGGGAAGGAAAAACCACTCGGTGTGGCTGGGTATTTAAATATACAGCACATTCTCCACCAAAATATTGGTATATGTTTTTTAAAGCAATACCATACTCCAAAGACAGCTTTAGGGTTCATGTGTCTCACTACAAACTCCAAGCAAAAAGTAACTTTTGATTGCTCGGTCACATTAACATTCATTAGCAGTAATTTTTACTCTTAATGGTATGCAGAGCTCTGCATCATGCCTCAGGTTTGAATTTAAAACCACTTTGGAATCTGGTTTAATTAAAGCCCCCTCAACTACATCACTCTGAACTTCTCTATTCCTCAGAATTCTCTGAGAAACCCACAAGCTGAACGTCACCGAGGAGCACACAAGGAAATGTTTCTCTTCCCAATACAAATATTATATTTCACTTTAAAGGTCTCAGCAAAAAACCCATCACAGCAGAGTACCAAAACGTCACAGTACAGTATGCAAGAAAGATGGCAAAGCATATAAATGTGTGTAGCTGTGAGTTCCAGGGTGACAGATAAACACATTTACAGCTGGAGGTACCATCTACTGGAATGACAGTCTGGCACAGTGGCACAAATGAAGGTGTACACAGCATATACTTGTCTTTGAAGGTGAGGTTGCATCATGGAGTACTGAGGTCCATTGTGGCGTGGGATCCCTGGAATACGAGCAGCATTCTGAGCCATTCTCATCTGATGTGCTTGGAAAGCCCCACAGTTCATGTTACCCCTCTGCATGGTCTGCATGCTGATCAACCTGGGAGGCTGCAAGGGTTTGGGTTTTTTAAAATTGTTGCTTTCAACACGGAGAAAAGAAGCCAATCTCTTTCCCACAGTAGCAGCATTACTACTAACACAACATCAAGCAAAGCCAAGAGGCGTCCCATTAAAGGACATCACATTTCAAAAGGTTTTAGTTCATAAGCTCCTCCCTAAGTTTATATTTGGCAGGGCAATTTGAAGTCTAATGACAACAGAGAAGACACTTACCTGCTGCTGGAGGACTTGGGGGCTGCTCTGCCTGGGCACGGATGCAGATGGCTGTGCCATCCTCATCTGCTGCAGCTGCTGGTGCTTCTGGGCATACACTTGTTGCTGCATGTGCTGCAGTCGAAGCTGGGCAAGATTGATCTGCCCTGGGGCTTTGTTGACGTGGTTTGTTCCTGGAGGGGTTTGCCCAACCACCACGTTAGGAGTGTAACTAGGGGCTGGTTTGTTTTCAATGACAAGGTTACCTAAACAAAGCCCAAAAGAGAAAATGAACAGTTAAATCATCATGACTCAAAGGTTGATAAATGCAGAATATTCAGATGTTCCTAATGTGGCAGTAAAAAGGCAATTTGAGCTTGAAATTTCCTTTTGAAGTCTCCATAACCACATGGGAGGGAAGCAAAAACAGAGTACAAGAAGAAATTGCAAAATTAAAAACATAATTAGTGAGGGAAGAGTGAAAGAACTGGACCTGCCTAGTGCAAAAGCCAAGACAAGCAGAGGTGACTTCTCTGCACTCACAACAGACCGACAACAGGAGAAATAAAACAGAAAATAAACATGCTGAGCATAAAGTTTCTATATCTAAGGAAGCAAAAGCTGGGAAGGGCTATCTGGGGGACAATGGAGTGTCCCACCACTGAGTGACTAAGAACAGGTTATACAAACATGACAGAAAACACCGCTACGAGCAAGCCCTGCCTTGTTAAACATGATGGATCATTTACCTCTCTAAAGGGGAAAGGCAAAAATGTTATTTTTGATTGTTAATCTCCATGTCCCTTTTTATAGGGATGGAGTTCCCTTTCTGCTTCCTTGCCTACCTGCTCCAGGCAGGGAACAAACCTAACAAACCTCCTTGCCTGAAGACAGGAACAGCACAACCTGGCTAGTGGACTCAGAGCACGAAGTGAGTACACACAAAAGCTGGTATTTTTGTCAGATTTTGTGTTAGATTTTTATTCAGCAGAGATGTTCACAGGCAGGTGCTGCCAGGTCTCACTGTGCTCTCCCCTCTCTAGCTCACCTCCCTCTTCTCTCATTCAAAAACCTGTACTTTGCAAAGTCTAAGGGTTTATGCTTTAATGTACTGGAACTGGCACAGGTTGGGCAGAGAAGCTGTGGCTGCCCCATCCTTGGAAGTATCCAAGGCCAGCTTGGACAGGGCTTGGAGCAACCTGGGCTGGTGGAAAGTGTCCCTGCCCATGGCAGGGGATGCAATGGGAGTTTTAATGTCCCTTCCAACCCAAAGCAATCCTAGAGCCATTCCCACTGGTTCCCAGAAGCCTTTGAGAAAGCTTTGCTGCTACAAAGAACAGAGCAGGCAAAGAGGATAATCAGGACTGGATGGGTCACGTCAAGAGTTTCATTCTCCTGCATGAAGGGATGTTCTGCACCCCAACTCACCCATGCTGGATCAACACCCCCAACTCAACAGAGTTTTTCAAGTAGCACAGAGCAAAGCAAAGCCATTTGCTCACCCAGATTGACCACATTCTTGGCCCAGAAGGTGGGGTCGCAGTGGAAGCGGATGGCCCCGTTGGCGGCGGGGACGGGGTCGCACCGAGCCTTCAGAATGTGCCGTAGCTGGAAGGTGATCTGAGGGGAAGCACAAACACACTGTGGGGCTGAGGAAATAAAGAATGAGGATGCCAGGGAGAGAGGCTGGGCTGTGGAACACCAATGAGGGCTAGTGTGGTTCATAGCCTGGCAAGTTCTCAATTCCCCAGGGGATCAGCCAGTGTCCAACTCATGTTTTACTCGGAGGATTACAGAGCACAGGTTACACAACAACGCTGCTGCAATGACTCCACTGACACAATGAGGTGTCTTTACAGAGCCTGACCTCATTCCTGCTACACTAATACTCCTAAATCCTTAATTTACAAATGCAGTTGGGAAATTCATCCCATTGTTACAGAAGGGGGGGTTAATTTCTTAAATGAAGCACGAACAATGAGTTGTCCCTTCCTTGGATGTGATCTGGTGAAGGTGCACCAATCCTTCAGCATCCTTCTGACTGATCCTTCTGGGACCTGCACAGCCACACAAGGGGGGGCTGAGGACACTTGGCTTGCTCAGCCTGGAGGAGCCTGAGGTGAGACCTCAGTGGGGGCTGCAGCTTCCTCAGGAGGGGCAGCACCAAACTCTGCTCCCTGTGACAGGGACAGCACCCAGGGAAGGGCTGGAGCTGTGCCAGGGAGAGGCAGGTTGGGTATCAGCACCACCAGAGGGTGGTGGGCACTGCCCAGGCTCCCCAGGGCAGTGGGCACAGCCCCAAGGCTGCCAAAGCTCCAGGAGTGCTTGGACAGCACTCTGAGGGACAAGATAGGATTTTGGGGTGTTTGTGCACGGCCAGGAGCTGGACTGGATGATCCTTTTGTATCCCCTCCATCTGAGGATATTCTCTGGTTCTATGGTCTGTGCAAACAGGCCCCAGATCTGAGCAGGGACAGGGATGCTGCTGGTTGGGGATCCACTCCCTGCACCAGGGTGGCCCCTGGCACTGCTGTCCCCAAGTGCCCAGGGCCACAGCCTGGGCCAGCTCAATTAGGAGCATCTGCTCAGACAAAGTCCAGGGCCCAGCACAGGTCTCTCCAACAATAGTTCCCACTGCAATTTGCATTTATAAGAGTATTGCCATGGCAGCATAAATTTGCATATTAATAGAAGCCAGTCTTAATTGTTGAGCTGCTCCTAATGCCTCGGAGCAGAAAGGAGCCTGCTGTGATTCATGGAAGTGCAACTGCCAGAGCTGGGGGCCCTGCCTTCCCAGCCAAGTTCCTTAAAGCTCTCTCTCCTTCCTCCTCCCTCCTGCTCCCTCTGCCAGTCCCAGCTCCTGGCATCTGTGCAGTTGCCCACAGTATCCATCTAGGAGTGAAACCCTGGGCTCTCACCCTGCCTCTGGGAGCTATCTGCATATAAAGGGCTGGTGCTGTGTGCAGGGCATCTCCCTGCGTGCCCAGGATTGCCTGGGCTTCCCTCCAGGTACCCCAAATCCCAGCCCTGCTGACCGTGCTGAGGGGCACAAGCCCTTGCAGAGCAGGAGGCAGATGCACACCCGGGGGTTCCAGCAGAAATGACCCTGCTGGAATCACTTCCAGTGTTGTTGAGCATGGGGCAGGCACTCAATCCCTGTCCTGTCCCTGGCTGGGACAAGAGGGGTGGAGTGGCCAGGGTATGACCAGGGAAGAACTTACATGTCTCCCTGTCCCTGAGATGAAGAGTGTCCCTCCTCCCCATCCCTGGTCCCCATGGCAGGGCCAGAAAATTCTGCTCTAGCCCAGCTCTGCTGCCCCACCTCGGGCCACTCTCCTGTCCCAGCCCCTGGGCTGCTCTCCCAAACATCCCAAGGGAAACCTGGCATCCCACCACAGCAAATGCCAGGAGTCCCCCTGGCCTGGGCAAGCCTCCCTGGCTGGGTGGCAATGGAGAATCAGCACATCCCTGTGAGAAAAATCTCCTTAATTCAATTTAGAGAAGATACAAATATCTGTGAGATAAAGAAGCTTAGCAGAAAAAGGAAAGTTTCTACTTCAGCACGTGCTGGGTGCTCCAGCCACGAAGGTCTGAAAAGCACTCCCCCACCCCAAAAATCATGGGTTTTATGTGTCCCAAGGGTCCCACCTTGTTAGCACAATGAGAGGAGTGGGCCTCTTCTCCTGGTTGGGTTTGGTGTGCCCCCTGTGCAGGGTCTCCTGGTCAGAATGACCTCTTTCCTCTGCACACAAAGGATTTGCCACATGGCAGGGACCTGTTTTGGCCATATCTTCATCTACTTTCATCATGCCCTATTCCCAAACACAAATTGTCCCTGGCACCAGCTCCAGACAGGACCTGGTACCTCACAACTCCCACGGTGCACCTAAAGAAAATAATCCCTGACTTAATGAACTATTTGCTTGTAATATACCCATGGGTTTTTTATTTCTCACATCCCCTTGCTGCCTGCAGAGGGTCCTCGCTGGGGAGACGCTTCCCAGGCTCCAGCCCGGCATTATTCCCTCCTTGCCAGCGCTGAGCTGCAGCGTGGGAAAGGCTCAGCCTTGTGTTGGAGCAGAGCCTTGGCCACTGGATGGCACACGAGTGTCGGCGGAGGAGCCCGGGTGGTCCTTGGGATGCTGAGCAAACCCCGCCAGCTCCGCGCTGCGGGATGCCGAGGGATGCGGGGCAAGGGATGCCGAGGGATGCGGGGCAAGGGATGCCGAGGGATGCGGGGCAGGGGATGCCGAGGGATGCGGGGCAGGGGATGCCGAGGGATGCGGGGCAGGGGGATGCCAGGAGGTGCTGGATTCCCAGCCCCGCAGGTTTGCTGCCTCCTCACCGCCCTGGGGGCTGTCGGGGCCGGGCTCGCAGTGGGACTCTGACCTTGGCTGGGCAGTATCTGCTGCACCTCCGGCCGTCCAGGCACTCCTCGGGGAGGACAAGGCTCTTCTGGCCCAGCACTCCCCGCAGATAAGGGCGATTTCACCTCCCTGCACCTCCCAGGCTGGAATTTCAGGGAGGTTTGTAAACCTGCCGGCCTTGACAAGCACGGGCTGAAACGAGCTCTTAATTTAATATCATCCCCCGTGCCAGCGACTCTGCTGGAAGCAAGAGGGTGTCAACCTGGTCATAACTCACAATAAAACCCTTCTCTCCCCCCACTGCCTGACCAGCCACTTTTCTGCCTGTCCCTGTCACCCTCTCAGCCCTGTTCTCCCATCTCCCACCAGCACAGAGGTATTTCTGTGTCGTTCCCCTAAGGGGGGGACATCTCTACCAGCATTCAGGTGGTGCAGGGTGGCCTCACCCTGTGGGATACCCAGTGATGTGGTGCTGGGATGGGGCAGCACCAGACTGAGTTGCAGACCCCTGAGGGGTCACCCTGCCCTGGCTTGGCCCCAGTGGTGCCCCCTCATCAGCTGTGCCCTGGGGTCTGGGTGCCCCAGCTGTGCCCAGGAAGGTGAGTGGGCAGCCAGAGGAAGGGACAGGGTGTCTCTGTGCTGCCCTTGGCCCCATTGTTCTCCCACGGCCACCACCGTGTCAACAGGAGCTGGGAGAGGAAACAGGGGCTAAGGAGATGCCAAGACCCCTGCTGCTAAAGGGAAGATAAGGAGGGAGGGGGCATTTTCTGGCTGTCCAGGGGTGGCGGATGCAGGAGGTTCCCCTGCGGAGCAGGAGGGGGACAGCATTGTGTCCCCAGACAGCCTTCCATGTACCACGCTGAGCAAGGGCAGTGACTGGGGATCCATGGGATGCTCAGGTGGTGCTTTAGGCCAGACTTTGAGAAAAAGATGGAAGTGATTTGCCTGAGAAGCCTTGGAGACAATGGGCACTGCATGGAGGACTCCATCGCCCGCAGCCCCTCCTGGCAGCACAGGGATGCTTGAGCATGTGAGGCTGGTCTAGGGGCTGGGGCCTGGCTGGGCTCAGACTGGGGCTCAGTGGAGTGTCCCCATCTCCTCAAGCCCATTCCCAGGGTGTTTGCAAGTGGGTGATCCTGGCTGTGTGCCCATGGCCCCCAAATCCAGGGCACTGTGCTTAGCTGGGAGCAAGGGCTGAGTGCCAGCACTGGTGGCACTGCTGGCTCCCCTGAGCAGCCCTGGGACACAGCAATCTGCCACACACTCACTGCAGAGGGTCACCCCAAAGGTCAGAGCAGGACACCGACCTTCCCACATCCATTCTGACAACAAACCAGGACAGGACTTTGGATGTTGCCCTCCAAAGGGGCGGCAAAGTCCAAAGAGAAGCAGCCGAGGGACCGGCCAGGGCTGGCAGCACACATGGAGACACCCCAGTGCCACCACCTCCTCCCTGGCCCCAGGTCTGTGGGTTTGGTGGCCACTGGGCCACCACCCCAGAGCAGCTGATGTGCCTGTGTCCCTGCTCCTCTCCAAGTGCAGTGTCTGCACATCCTTTCAGACACTGTTGTCCAGTCAGGAGCTGGAGCCAAGCCTTGGCACTGCCAGCCTTGTGAGCTGGAGCTGGGCTCCAATGCCTCATCCAGTGCTGCTGCCTGCAGGAAAGGCAGAGCTGGGGGTTTGCAGTCGTGTGTGCTCAGGGTCACATTCACAGCATCATCATGAAATAACAGCAAAACTCCCCAAACCCCCCCTGCAGCCCTCGGGCTGCCCCCAATCCACACCCTCCCAGTCATCAAGTGCTTCCCAGGAACAGTGAGGAGATATCCAGGCCTGTTTTTACCAGGGAAATCACTGTAACACAATAGCATCTTCATCCTGGCTCTGCTGACATGTGGCCAACACCTACAGCCCTTCCTCTCCCTCCCAGCAGTTTGTTTTGTTTCCTTCAGCATTTATAGGTCAGCTGGAGTCAGGAGAGCTAATGAGCAGGAGCATGGCCCCGGGTGCTTCCCAGGCTGTTATGGACTGGGATGGGATGGGATGGGATGGGATGGGATGGGATGGGATGGGATGGGATGGGAATGGGGATGGGATGGGATGGGATGGGAATGGGGATGGGATGGGAATGGGGATGGGATGGGATGGCCTGGGGAATGCTCCAGCAGCACACAGCTGAGTTGGGAATCCCTGCTTTTCAAGGGTGGTGCAGGTCCAGCTCAGAGACAATGGAATCAACCCACAGTGAAAGTGGATCTATGAGCTAAAAATGTAATTATCCCAGCATGGAAACCTAATACTGTGAGAAACTGAACTGTTGTTTTATAACCTTTAAGCTATATTTAAACTAAATGGAAATCAACCTCTTAAAAAACCCTGACTTTATTCAGATTTACATTTTCACCATCAGACCAGATCAAAGGATTTCCAGGGGGGATTTATTTGAGGAACGTTTTTGGGACACACACCTGTGACATTGTTTTATTTGGGGCACTCAGACTATGGAACCAGCCACAACTCTTCCAGTGTTATTTCCAGCGATGGGACTGGAACCACCCTGTGGTGGAAAAGTGCTGCATCCAGGCAGGAAGAGGCTGTGAGCTCTGCAGCATCTCTGGCAGCATCTCTGGCAGACCTGGGTGCCCGGTTCAGGGGGAGATGCCATGACAAAATCTCTGCAAAGCCACCTCCTCCTGGTCCCTGGCTGCTGGCAGGTGCTGCTCAGAGGACACAGGGATGAGGCTCAGGAGCTGCAGCCCTGTGAGCTCCAGGCCTTCTGCTGCCAGCCCTGTGCCCCAGAGCCGTGTCCTGCCCGGCACAGCCCCGGCAGCCAGTGTGGGATCCAAAGAGCACTCCGACGTCAGAGCCAGAGCAAAGTCTGGCAGGACACGGAGAGGTGTGAAAGGCAAAGTGCTGTCACGTGTGCCCCATCCATGTGACTGCGGGCACAGGGTGTCACCCCCAGCGCTCTGCTCTGGTGACACGCGTGGGCACGGGGGCCAGCATGGGGATGTGTCCCAGCACAGGAGCAGGGAGAAGCAGCCCATCCTGGGGTCCATCAGGTACCTGGACATGCTGTGTGGTGTGTCCCGAGACCATCCCGGTCCCCTGGGATGACCGGGTGCGTGTGAGGGTGCCCATGTGCCCCAGCCAGGGCATCGCCTTTCATGGGGCTTTGTCCACACCATCACTAATAATATCAAGGTGTTCTGCCAAGTTCCTTCCAGCAAACCTATGACTTCATTCGAAGTGACAGGGGACCTGATTTATTATACTAACGAGCGGGCGATAAATAAACATGACCTGAGAGAATCCCAATCCCACAATTCCATTCTTGTTCGGCTCCTTGGGGGAGATGAAAGGTTTCCTACAATTTCCCAGTGCTACCCAGAATCTCCCTTACTTGATCTGCCAAAGCTTTCTCCTGCTGTCGAGCCTGGCATTTGATTGAATTGACAGAAGCAGCTTATTAATTGTACTAATGAGGGGCTCAGCAATATGGAGCGGTGGAGAGAGTCCAGTGTGGCTAATAAAACGCTCAAAGCTGAGCAGAGCATAAGGTCACCCTGTTGCCAGGCTACTGACTAAGCTGCCTGGAAAACGAATATGTGAACCAGTAGGTGACTCTGGGAAAAAAATATTGCTCCAGAGCTCACATAATTAATAGGACAGTGATGCTTTATTTTCTTAGGGAGAATATAGAGCAGGGAGGGTGTGAGCACGCAGGCGTCGTGGTGGAGTGGCTGGGCAGGCTGAGGGCTGTGCTGGGGTTGGGATGACGGGCTCTCCTCCTCTCCTGCTCTTTTCCCAGCAGCTCCCTTGGAGCAGGAGATGCCATCTGCTCGCTGGGCCCTGGCACGCAGGATCCCAAAGCTCTGGGAGAAGGCATGAGGAAGGTGTCCATAAGTGAGGGATTCCGTGTGGCCCGGAGGGAGATTTGGGATAGCTGGTAACAATAAGGGAACTGCCCCGTGTTTGACCTGAGCTAGTTGCCCAAATACCACCGCAGGGAGAGATAAACAAGGCTGATTAGAGCCAGCAGTAAGTGTAAATTTGGCAAGGGGATGTTCTCGGGATCTCTGATCTCCTGAGACAGTAATTCCCGCTGGGAGTTTACCACACAGCCCCCAAGGGTTTATAGCAATAAACAGGAATATTTTTGCTCCACTAGGAAGGAAAAAGGAATAGAAAAGTACAAATACTGATCTTAATCTCTTTCTTCGCAACCGGTTTTGGAGCCCCCATTCAAGTTGTCCAAATTGCACCTCACCAGGGGAGCTCATTCTCATACCAGCCCGTTATCTGAGCAGAGCCTGGAGCACGAGCCTCTGCCTAAAGCAAACACTGGGAAAAGGTCATTCATCTCTCAGGCTCGTGTGGGACTTGCAGCATTGGGGGCTCCCACGTGCCCCCCTCGCCCAAGCCTGCCAGGCTGCCTGGGCTATGAGCTGCCAGCTCTGTGCTCAGTGTCAGAGGGGTCCCTGAACAGGGAGGGATCTTCACGGCTCTGGACCACCCCTCCAGCGCTGCTGGCACTGATGCCCTTCCCACCCCATCAGCAGGAGCAGCCCTTCAATTTGCAGTCAGGTGGGCTGGGATTGCCCTGGGCAGAGAGGTGTTGATGTGGCTGCTGTGGCCACTGTTGAGCCACAGGAAAGGCACTCAGGCAGCTCAGTGGAAATGTCCCTTGCAAAACCCACCACATTAATGTCAGGGGAATGAGGCAACGTGACAGAAATGGCTTTGCCTGCAGATGGGATCACGGAGGATTTACCCATCTAAACAGAGAGGCCCATGGGGCACCAGGGGAGTGCCAGAGTCCCCCTGCTTGCTGTGGGTGCCTTTGGCTGTGTGGGACCAAATCCTGGCCCTGTGTCTGGCCAGGGACTGGCTCCTGGGGAGGTGCTGGTCCTGTCAGCCTGTGCTGGGATGAGCCAGCTGCTGTTCCCTGCAGTGGTGGGTTTGTCAGGGCAGGCAGGGGCAGAGGGTGCCCCAGCCCCATGTCCTGAGATGCTTTTGGCATATATCCTGAGCAGAAGGGCAGGCAGGAGGCAGGGAGGAAGGGCAGCCTCTCACCATGCCATGCTTCATCCCCAGGGCTGCTGAACAATGGCAGGGAAGGTGGTGGGGAGCTGCAAAATGCAGGGGGAATGACAGGACATGCTCTGGTCCCCTGTGCCCTGCCCCTGCCAGAGCCCAGCAGGGTCCCTGCTGCTGGCACTTGCCTCTGGCCAGAATCACATCCCTGCCCCACAGCTCCCTGCCCTCCCAGGCAGCTGCCTGGCCCTTCCCTCCCAAAGCCTTTGTTTCCCTTCTCTGGACACCAGTGGGTCTGAGGCTCAGGTTTCCAAGGTGGAAAAGCAATTTCTTCCCCCGCAAAATTGCCCCTGTTTTGTTTTGTTTCCTGACTCTGCTCTCACAGCCTCGGAAGCTGAGACTGCTGCCCACCCCTGGGCACATCACAGGCACTGTGGTGGCTCCTGCTGGCACCCTGGGCCACCCTGGAGAGTGTGAGCCCCTTGTGGGGTCTGCTGGATGCAGAGCCAGGTGCTTTTCCCAGGGAGCTGCCTGCACCCCTGGACTCAGCAATGCAAACTGGTGCAGCAAGGAGCTGCAGCTCAGAGCATCCCCCTGTGCCAGAGGGTGGGTGGGCAGTGTGGGACCTGAGAGCATCCAGCTGGGACACAGATCCCAGCCTTGGCATGGACTCAGCCCTGCCTCAGGTGGGGTTTGGGGGATTTTCAGGCAGAAAATGGTGTTATAACCCCACTGCTCACCCCAGGGATCCATGCCTGGGGTCACAGCCTCTGGCACCTCACTGAGCCCCGTGCAGCATCAGGGATGTGCAGAGGTGCAGACTCTGCTCCACACAGGTTGATCCATGGATTCTGCCCTGGGAGTGGCATTTTCAGCTGCATTCCCTCATAAGGGATGCAAAACAAAAGGTTCTCTGGTGTGAAGGCTTTGCCTGCTGTCCTGGGGGGTCTCTTGGGCAAAGCAGAGCCCTCCACAGCATCCTGCCCTTGCCCCCGCTCTGAAGATACCAAAGTCCCCCCTCTCCAGGTTCCCTCTGCCCGGCTCCTCTCGCCAGCTTGAGATTCACTTGGGAAAAGGAATACTCAGGCTGACAAATAACAGCCCTGGCGGGCGGCCAGCAATTCAGAGGCTCCAAAAAAACGGAGCTGAAATTTGCAGCTGGCCACACTCCCTGCCTGCCTGGCTTGGCAGCAGCTCCGGTGTGTGAACACCTGCCAGGGCCAGGAGCGCCTGCAGAGGAGTGTGCTGGACCGGCCGCGGGCACCCTGCGTGCCCTGGCACCGCTGCCACGGCCACTGGGCACAGCTGTACCTGTGCCCCTTGTTTTAAAGCAGGAGGTCATGCTGTACCTGTGCCCCGTACCCTGGCACCGCTGCCATGGCCACTGGGCACAGCTGTACCTGTGCCCCGTACCCTGGCACCGCTGCCACGGCCACTGGGCACAGCTGTACCTGTGCCCAAAGCTTCATTCTCTCCCAAAGCCTGTGGGGAGCAGCTGCCAGGACCAGGAAAGGGCCCTGGGAATAAAAGTGTTGGCAGACAGCGGTGGGAGGGTGGCAGGGCTCTGCGGGTACAATGCTGGGCATTTCTGCATCCTGGGGACCCCCCTGACCCCTTCTGGTAGCTGGTCAGATGGGGCAGATGCTGCCAGGGGGTGAGGGAGCTGAGGCTGGCTGGGCAGGGGGGTCAGCACGGTGCTGGGGAGCCAACAGCAGGGTGAGAAAACACAACAGAGCCTGGCGGAGAGTCGGGGCTCCCGCAGGGAAACACAAACTTTGATAATCTTAAATGACACCAAGCCACAGAAATGTGGGGGAGAGGAGGAGGAGGAGAGTGGGAGGCTGCTGGAGGGGCAGGGCGCTGGGCTGCAGCCCCCTGGCCTCCCCATGCCTCGGAAGGGGTGTCATGTGGGAGGGTAATTGGATCCTGGGATTTACTGAATGATACTGTGGATTATTTCACAGCCATCATGTCACAGGGTAATCTCGTTATGGCATTACAGAGCCACGTGCAGGAGCAGCCCTGTTGTGCCCATGGCTGGTGACACATGAGGACCTGCCCGGGATGTCCCTTTGCTGGGGCTTGGGCTGAGACCAGATGGCAGAGGAGGGGTCAGTCAGTCAAGGGTGGCTGGTGCCAGCTGGGACCACAAGAGGCTGGGACATGGTGCCCAGGCTTTAGTCAGGGCACTGAGCCCCCAGGTGCATGAGGAGCACTGGAAGGTGGCAGTGTGGCCATTCCTGGTGGCGCTGGGGCTGGGGTCTCACCCAGTGGGCAGAGGGAAGAGGTGGCCACACAGCCTGGAACCCAACACCAGTGCTGGGCTGGTTTTGGCAGAACTCAGGCCCAGAGAGGGAAATTCTCCATCCTGGGAGACCTGAGCACTGGGCAACCCAGGGGAGCATGGTCAGGGCATCCTGCGAGGCACAGGGGGCTGGTGGGGCTGGGGTGCTGCAGGAGACCTGGGAATGGGGTCTGTGGCTGCTGCTGGCCCCGTGACAAACCCCTCCTGCCAGCCCTGACCACGCACCATCCCCTCCCTGCAGTTGGCTGCTTTTCCAAGGCAAAACAGAGGCGAAGCCCTCGGAGGCAATGAAAACACAGCTTGCTCCCCCCACGAGGTGTGCAAGAATAGCAGATGAGCTGGGGCAGGCAAACAACCACAACCCCGACCGCAGCTTCCTGCCACTGCCCCGACGACATGGAGCTGCTGGACACTGTCCCCATGCTGGGGCATCCAGAGCCAAACGGGGGCTTGGCGTGATGCTGAGAGGGGAGGGTGGCTGGTGCAGGGGTGTGGGACCCCAGCCCACCAGGACTGGTGCCTGCATCCCCCAAAGTGTGGTGGGAAATTCCATCATCACCCTCCTCCTTCTCCCTCCTTCCTCTGACTCGGAATGGGAAAGTGAAGAAAGGGTATCATCAAGAGCTGCCACCGCCCGAACCACAGCACTGGGCACACACTCTGTGTGTTCCCGGAGATTAATCATCTTTGGTGTTTGTGCCCTAATGAACTTCCACCCAGAAAATAAGTATTTGTACCCGGCAGAAAGAGGTTTAATCAAAAACAAGCTTCTAGAGTGTTTTTCGGTTTGTTTGCTCCCAGCTGCAACACGGAAATCTGAAACACTGCAGCTCAGCCAAATCTCCCACAGCAGCCTTCCAGCAGGTTAACTTTGAACTGGGATGATAACAAATTATCTGCTAAACACACAAGCGCAGGGAGCTCAATGCCACTGTGTCTGACTTGTCTTTAGCTGCTCCTGCTCTAATTTTCTAATTTCTTCCGACTTTCTGTGTCACTCAATGCATTTTGTTCCTTTAAGCCTATAAACCAAGGAGAGGGTAGCAGCGCCTTTATCCTAAGATGAAGCATGACCTCCTGCTTTAAAACAAGGGCTGGCTTTATTTATCCCCAAGCAGGGCTTGGGGAATAACAGAAATGTTTGTTGTCCCACAAAAGACTGGCTTATCAGCTATTATTAGAGCGGGGATGGCAATTCGGAATGAGCAGCTTATTAGGCACAGTTAACCCTGTTCTCTGATTATGGAAGAACTGGGATTTGTTACTGGGGTTGTTGCAAGGATTTTCTGTGGAGGGTTTTTGGAGTCCCTGTGCCCATGTAGCAGTCGAGCCGTGGGTGGTTGTGCTGCCAGGGTGGGTCAAAAGTCAGCTCACAGGGCACCTGCCCAGGTGAGGAAGCAGTTCTGGCTTGCACATAAGGCTCATTACATTGCTCTATGCAATTCCTCCTGCCTGTAGAGCTCAGCCACTTGAGTGTGTGCAAAACCAACACAAACAGCATGTGAATGAGGCAGGACTGAATTTGCCCTCAAGAGCTAGTTCTGATGTACACTTCACAGTGTTTACCCAAGTCTTATCCGCTTTAGGGTGGACCTGGAAGGCAGGATTTGAGGTCTGTAAATGGGTTTTTTCTCCCAAAACAACCTTCTTACTGCTCACCACTATGGACAGCACTGTTTCAGAGAGAGAGGAGTGGCACCTGATCTAGTGAGTGGCATTCCTGCCCATGGTCAGGTTGCAGTGAAATGATCTCTAAGGTCCCTTCCAACCCAAATATTTCTATGGTTCTGTGATGATGTGCATAGTGGGCAGAGAGGGCAGAGCACCCTAACAGGATGGAGTGGGAGGCAGGTGCTGCTGTGTGGTGAATGTGGCAGTAAACAGGTCCCTGAAGGAGCAGCAGCAGCAGTTTCCCAGGGACAAGCCACCTGCATCCCACCCCGAGCCTTGCTGCCGGCAGGGCATGAAATGCTCTGTGGCAGCAAAAGGCAAAGTCCCCCAAAGCCTGTCCTGGGGCCAGGGCTGCCTCCAGCTGTCAGTGTACTTTGGTGGTGCCAGACTTAGGCCTGTGTTTGTGCAGGGAAGGCACCTGACCCACTTCAGAAGAAGCCGGCTCCAAACAAGCCATTGGGATGGGCTCCAGCCAGTGCTTGGGGCCCCACTGCCAGCCACGGGCACTGCTCCCTGCTACCCAGGGCTGGCAATGAGGCTGGGCTGGGCACTGGGAGGGAGCAGAGTGTCCTCCCTGCCCACAACTGGGGGCTGCTCCCTGCCAGCAGCAAACCTGTGTCAGGGCATGGGGTGCCTGCGAGCTCCTCTCCGGGGATCTTTCCTCCAAACAAGCACAGTCGAACAAAGCCAGGGGGACAGAGGCTTTCCTGGCATTGTCAGTCCTGGCTCTTTGGGAGCGAAGCAAGTGGGGTTTTGGAACAGGCACACAAACATGTGTTCACACGTGCACACAATAGATTGTGTGCTCACAGGGTGGGATGGGAGCGCATCGTGGCCGTCCTGCTGCCAGGCACTACCAGCGAGGGGAAGATGGAAACAGCAGCCACGTTCGGCCATGGAGAAACTGCCAGCATCTGCTTTCCTGTTATCCATGGCACCTCCAAGCAGCCTGATGGGCTGGGGCTGGATGTTTAAACCCCTCCTGGCTCCTCTGAGCTGGGCTCTGCTCCCCCTCATGCCCTGTGATCTCAGAGCAGGGCAGTGCCCTGGGGCACCTCTCCCTGTGCAGAGCTGGGAATGTGGCCAGGGAAGTGATGTCTGCAGGGAAGGGACAGGCAGCTGCACTGTCTGGGGTGTTGTTGGCACAGCGTGCCACAGGTACTGCCTTTCTCTCCCTTCTCTTCACTGATAGGCTTCGAGGGGTTATTTGGGGGGAATATTCAGGTATTGAGCCAGCCCAGAGAGGGAGAGTAGGGCTGGATGGTCCCATGCTGCTGCCATCCCTTTGGGCAGGAGTGGCAGGGGCACCTGGGCAGGGATGCCAGGGGACAGACACACAGACTATTGTCCCCCCTGTCACCTCACAGCCCCATGAGCAGGGTCATGTTCCCTCCACAGACATAAATGTGACTGCAGAGGTGCTCCTGCTCAGATACCCAGGCTGAACCACCAGGAGCTCACAGAAGAGCTCTGCACCCCCATTACCGATGCAGGACAATGGGATTGTGTCCCTGCCTTCCTCCCTGCAGCTTCTGCTTTCCCTCCCTGACTGCATCCCAGACATGGAGCATCCCAGGCTCTGTGGCACAGGGATCTGCACTGGTGCTGGCCTGGCAGAGGGCTTGGTGCCTCCCTGCAGGATGGATGGATGCTGAATCCCAGGGGGCTGCACAAATCGCCTTGAGGTGACCCTCATGGCCTGCCCTATCAGTGGCTTTTTTCCCAAATGCTTGCCAACTTGGCCACCACAGTGCAGCTGCACTGGCAGACACAGCTCCCAGGTGGAGTGGCAGGAGCAGGCTCCATGCTGTCCACGACCTGCACACTCAAGCCAGGAAATCCCAGCCCTCTGGTACTTGCCAGGCTCCAGTTTAAAAATACCTAAGGAAAATAATCCTCCAGACTCACGGAGGCCAAAGCAATTCTGGGCAGGTTTCAGGACAAATACTGGGGGTTGTGTTTTGTCTGTTCTCAGCAGGCACTTGGCTCGGTCCTCGCTGCCTCCCCCAGGACTCACAGGGCCATGACGTCTCAGTGGCCATCCCTGGCCACATCTTGGTGGCCACCCAAAGCTGTGGTTTGGGAGGGGAGCACCTAGGCAAGACATCCTTTGTGTGCTGTGGGGTGTGAGTGCTCAGCCCCTTTTATCAGCAGGAGTGGCCCAGTGGTGACTGAGGCCGTAGCAGGTGATTCATGCCCAGGTCTGTGGCACTCGCCCTGGCCAGTGCTCACCCTCTGTTTCAGCCTCCTCCTTCTATGTGCCTGGTGCAGCCCTGGTCTGTGGATCCCTGGACTCCACACATCCATGTCCTGAAGCATCAAGTGGGTCTCCCCAGTGATTTCCCCAGGCTGGGAGTGCTGGGAGTGTTGGTCACTGGAGGCAGCAGGAATAGTGCTGAGAGCAGCCCTGTGTGACTGTGTGGTGGGAGCAGTGCACGTGGGGACTGA
This sequence comes from Xenops minutus, assembly GCA_035221455.1. Lineage (NCBI taxonomy): Eukaryota > Metazoa > Chordata > Aves > Passeriformes > Furnariidae > Xenops > Xenops minutus. The sequence goes on along the minus strand of JAWWEE010000069.1, from coordinate 2,371,612 downwards.
GAGGCACCTCCACAGGTGTCAGGGCCAACTGGGCAATCCCCTTGACTCTCAGGTTGCCTGCAGTCCTTTCCCTTCCTCCTCAGACCTCTCTGAGTGCCTCGAGCTCCTCCGAGATGATGCAGAACCACAAATGTCAAGTACTACAGTGAGAAGCTGGGTTTTGTGCAACATCCCAAGCAAACAGCTGCTAGAGATGCTTCAAAGCAGGACCAGAGCTGGAGCACAGCCCGGATCTCCAGCTCATCCCCATGGTGATGCTACCCTGAGCTTACTGAGGGTGCCACCCTCTCAGAAGCAGCCCAGTCCCCAAACACATCAGCAGTGGAAATTGATCCTAAAGATGTGTAGTCCTGTGGAGAGGGAGAGGTGCTGCAGCCTGTTCAGAGATCAAGAGACACGGTCAGGAATGCCACCAGGCTCTGACAGCCAGGGATCACACAAGGCAGGCTGAATCCAGCAGGAAACAGGCTCTCTGGGCAGATATACAAGGGAGAGTGAAATGCAGGTGAGGCAGTGTTATCGACATTTGAAGTTATTTGGTGCGGGATATGGTTAAATTATTTGCAGAGCCCCCACCTTTTCCTCCCCACCCCAAGAACAGGAATAGAGTCATTAAAACAGCATGTTCTGGGACAGCAGTGATCCCATGGGAGAGCTGGACACAGTGAGAGGTACATCCCCTCCTTTGGCCTCACCCGGTCCCCCTGCCTCTTGCCTCAGGGGTCCCCAGCTCTGCCAGAAAGCTTTGGGAGAAAGATGACCCCAGCATCTGGTGTATGTAGCAGAACAGGATCTCACGCTGGTCAGACTGGTTTGGGTGACCCCAGCTCCACGAGGACAGTAGTGTGGCTGGGATGCAGATGGGTATTCATCCACCAGCACCACCTCTGTGCCTCCTCCAGCACATGGTGATGCCCTGTTCCTGTGGGCTGTTGCTCCCTGGGGTGAGATTCACCCCCCAAGCAGAGGACTGAGCCCCTCGTGCCAGAGGAGACATCAACTCCTTCCCCACCAGCTACAGACCCTACAGGATGAGTTGCCTGCTTGAGTGGAGGACAGGCACTGCCAAGACGTGCTTGTCAGGCGGCCAGCACTAGGGAAATGAGTAAGGAGAGCATGGAAAGAACGAGTCACCACGATGGGAACATATGGGATGGCAATCTGCAGAGAAGGACAGCAGCCCCCACACTCCTCGAAGAGCGAGCAGAGACCCTCATGAGTGAGTCTTCACAGAGTGTTGAATTAGCATTGGAAAGGACTTCAAACAGCATCATTTTCCTCTGGCTCCAGGGATGGAGAGGGAGGAGGAACAGAGACACTATTTCTTGTGCCAGATAAACTCCTTGGCAAAAGTTGATGTGCTGGTGCAGGCTGCAGCTTGAGGGGCCCATGGAATGGAGCCAGAGAGATCTCACCCCAGAGAAGGAGGAAAAGGCACAGTGCAAGGGGACAAGAGAGGACCACAGCAATGTGTGACATCACTTAGCATTTGCCATGTGGTCTCCACGTGTCAAGGATCCCTCAACTCTAGAGAAGCTCTCCAAGGACAGGATGCTTCTCCTGGCAGAGAAGAGCAGGCACAGCAGCTGCTGGGATGTGCCTGGAGCCAGCACACGGCACAGCACAGCCTTCCCTTTCCTAGGCAGGATGCAGCAAAGCCAGGCCAAAGCAAATGCAGCAAGCAAAGCTCTCCACAGGGCACAGTTACCCTCTTCCCAGATGGAACAGTAAAACCAGATGACCTGCTGCCACGTGCCTCTGACTGCCACCACCCCACACCGTCCTTCCCACTTTCACTTCCCTTCTGTCAGGGCTCATGGGGAGGTGACAGTCCCCTTCAGTCAGGGCTACTGGGAGAGGCTGTGCAAGATTGTCCTCTTTCTGCTGGTCTCACATCATATCATGGCCTAAATCACTGTCTGTGTCAGCACTCACTGGCCACACTGTGCTGCTACAGCTGATTTTGACAAGGAATTATCTCCACTGCCACTGGGTAACACATATTGGGCTCTTCGTGCTGGTAGATACAGCCCACAAGGATCCAATGGACTTGGGAGCACTTTGGGGAGACACAACCTTGCTAAGGGGTGGTCTGTGTCCCCAGAGGACATGTGTGTGAGCCTGACACAGGAGCCCAGACAGGTGAGAAGCAGTGTTTACCTAAATGAGCATAAAAGTGACCACAATCACAAAAGTTTTCTGTGGCATTAGTGGCCATTTTGAGCATCTTGGCAGGCAGATTATTTTCTAAACAATGACAGAGGCTGTTACACTGACACACCCCTGAACAATGTCGTGCCTACATCATCCAACAGAAGAGAACCTGTGTGTTCCCTGAGGACAGCACTCCGACGCCTTCTCTTCCCCATCCATTGTCAAGGGGTTGCTATGATGAGTAAACTCAGAGCTTGGAAGCTCAGCTGGAGTGAAATGTGAATCCAAAAGTTCAGAAAACCTTTTCCCAAAGCCTCGTCAGGAAACTAGGATGGATATCTCAATAGAACAGATTTTCCCAAGAGATTTCCAATAATTCCTGGACTTGGACTCATGTTGTTACTTCTCTTATCAAGCAGGACATGTGTGTACATGACAGATGAGGGCTAGACTTTTACACCTGCTAGAGACATTAACTCCAAGAGAAATCAGAACTGGTGATTATGTTTGAGATTACTAGAGGTCCTTAGTATTTACAAGAGAGCACAGAAAACCTGAACTCGAATTGCTCTGCCGAGGCCTCTCTTGCACTCTGGGATTGAAACGATTTGGCTGTCCCGGATGTTGAACTTGATTAGTGTCCACAACAAATGCAGTCAGAAGCAGGACTGCAAGGCTGCTTAGCGTTGCTTTTCAAGGACAGCTTTGTTGCCCAATATCCTGAAACAATATCCTGTTTTCCTCACAAGAAAAAGATTCCTAATGGGATTAATATTAAATCCGTCTTTTAAAGGAGAAAAAACTGCAGCAGCACAGAGCAGGAAGGACTCCTTTCCACTTTCTATAAGACAGAGAAGCAGGAGCAGCAGGAACAGGAGCAGCAATGCTGTCCTGTGGCTTCTCACTCACCCACCCAGCCCATCAGTGCTCTGGCAGCCCCCTGCTCACCTGAGCTCTGCCATCCCTGGCCCCTCGTTTGGTGCATTGCTCTAAAACCCAGACGTGCCTGGGGCACTGTACATCAGTGCCAGGGGAAGGACACGCTCTCTGCCTTCATTCATCCCCGTCTCCTCAAGGGAAACTGGAAGCCCATGTCCTGGCTGGGATCCCCCGCAGCATTTCCCACTGCCTGGCCCCAGCAGAGCAGAGCACTTGAGCCTAGATAGGATCTTAAAGAACAGCAGAGCCAAGTGGCACTTTGAGTTTCATCCAAAATTGCCCCTTTGAATTATTATTTATCTTGTTGTCTACGCAAAACAAAGCGCAGGCCTCTCCCTGCTCAGTCACACAGAAAGAGGGATCAAGGGAAGCTCCCAGCCAGCCACCCACTCGTGCTTGGGGTTAGGGTGTCTCTCCTCAGAAGTGGGTGAAGGAGTTGGTTGCAGTCCCTGGTGTTTTCTCGAGCACACCTGGTGCATTCAGTGCCTCGACATGCTCGGAGCACACCCGTGACCGCTGCGATGGAGGAGCAGCGGCTCCTTTGATATGGAAACACTCACATCTCCCCACAGCAGCTCCAGCTCCTCTGTGGATCTGTGGAGTGTCACTGCTTATCCCCTTCTTTCCCTTCCTCGGCTCCCAGTTGAACTGCACCACCACACCACGCTCCTTTCGGCTCTAAAACAAATTAGAACATTAGGCTTGCGACCCAGAAGACAATTAGTGTCATTAGGCTGCAGGAGAGAAAAACATCCCCAGGTAACAGTCCCTTTGTGCAGGATTTGGGGAGTGAAGAACACTGGCTGCTGAGGGCTGGTTTGCATCCAGAGGGTGAGGAATTCTGCTTGGGATGGGCACACGCTTCCAGCAAGAGCCTCTTCTGCACATTGAGGGGTTGGGCATGCAGAGCCCAGGCCTGTTTTATCCCACAAGGCCAAAGTTTGAAGGGAATGACTAGGACATCCAGCTTGTCCACATCCTGGGGTACATGACAGCTTGGCACTGTTTGAAATGATTGTGAACCACCAGGAACATCCTCCCCCAGAAGCACATCCTTGCTTTCATGGGAGTGCAGCTGCCAGCGCAGCCAGTGACAATCGGAAATGTTGTGGTTAATTTGCCATCAGGTGATGGATTTTGATTTTAATGGATTTTTAAGTGCTGATGGGTTTTAACACAGACACTCTGCAGCGTTCTGCACCCTGAGTGGGGGTCCAGGGCCCTCCGAAACAGTGCCTGGAACCCCCCCAGAGTAGGGCCAGGCACCCCAGAATTGGGGCCAGGAGCCCCAAGAGTGGAGCCAGCACTGCCGAGAATGGGACCAGATACCCCAGGAACGGGGCCAGGAGCCCCAAGAGTGGAGCCAGCACTGCCGAGAATGGGACCAGATACCCCAGGAATGGGGCCAGGATTCAAGGAGCAGGGCCAGGACCTCTGTGCGCATGGCCAGGACCCCCCAGGAGCAGTGCCATGACCCCAAATGCAGGGCCAAGACCCCCTACAGTGGGGCCAGGACCCCTGAAAGTGAGACCAGGACTCAAGGAGTGGGGCCAGGACCCCCTGGAGTGGGGCTGGGACTCAAGGAGAGGGGACAGGGCCTCTGTAAACAGGGACAGAACCCCAAAAACAGAGCCAAGGCCCCCTGTAGTGGGGCAGGAACCCACAGGAGTGGGGACAGGACCTCTGTGAACACGGCCAAGACCCCAAAAGCAGGGCCAGGATCCCCTATAGTGCAGCCAGGACTCAAAGAATGGGGCCAGATACCCTGGAATTGGAGCCAGGATGCCCTGGAATTGGAGGCAGGACCCCTGGAATTGCAGCCAGGCCCCCTGGAATTGCATCCAGGACCCCTAAAATTGTATCCAGGACCCCTGGAATTGCAGCCGGAACCCCCGGAGTGAGACCAGGACCCCTGGAATTGGGGCCAGGACCCCTGAAAGTGCAGCCAGGACCCCTGGAATTGGGGCCAGGACCCCTGAAAGTGCAGCCAGGACCCCTGGAATTGGGACCAGGACCCCTGGAATTGCAGACAGCATGCCCTGTAGAGGGGCCAGAGCCCCTGGAACTGCAGCCAGGACCCCTGGAATTGGGACCAGGACCCCTGGAACTGCAGCCAGGACCCCTGGAACACACCCAGACCCCTGGCCCGGGCGAGCCCCCCGAGCAGGGGACCTGCGGCGACCCTCGGGGCGGGGGGCAGTGCCTTGGGGCCGGGGGACGGCGGTCCCTGCACACGGGTATGGGGGTATGGGGGTATGGGGACCCGGCCCGGTTTGGGGCCGCAGCGGGGCGGGCCGGGGCTCACGGGGCGGGGGTCGGCCCGTGCCGGGGGTCGGGCCGGGCCGTGCTGGGGCTCACGGGGCGGGGGTCGGGCC
>JAWWEE010000069.1:2350532-2366044 GCA_035221455.1 Xenops minutus | reverse complement strand
GGGCAGTGGGCACAGCCCCAAGGCTGCCAGAGCTCCAGGAGGGTTTGGGTGATGCTCTGGGGCACAGGGTGGGATTGTTGGGGTGTCTGTGCAGGGCCAGGAGCTGGACTGGATGGTCCTGGGGGTCCCTCCCAGCCCAGGAGAGTCGCAGTGCCCTCACCAGCCGTTTGCTGTAGAGCAGGGCGGTGCTGCTGCCACTTGCAATGGCCCAATTAGTGAAGTTCATCACGTGCTTCACTTGTCGGGACAGCCCAGTGATGTCATTCTGTTGTTGGATCAACTTCATCTGCCTCTCCTTTGTCACATTCTACAAAGAGACACAAAACTTCGTTACAATGGGGGTTCCCAAATGCAAACTGCTACCAAAAGGAACACATCCTGAGCAGAGCAGCTTTTCCTAATGCTCACTCTCTGAGTGAGCAATAACTCCACCACTAATTCCCTCTAATTCCAATAAACCATCCTTCCCAGAGGTAGCAAAGTCCAGGGATGACTGTGGGCTCACAAGAGTCTCTGTTTTATCCCCAAAAATCACCAATAATTAAAACAAGGCCTGTTTCTTCCTCATGCTGCCAAGGCACAGCAGCACAGTGAAGAGCTGGGGGAGCAATTTTCTACCTTGTAATAAACACTAGGTAATCAAGAAAAGCCAAAATTCATGTAATTTTAAATCATTTCTTTTACTCATGATCAAATTACTTTTTTCCTTCCAGGAATATTTCATTTCCTTGCCACATAATTGTTCCTTAACCAGGAAAAAATCTATTGTAATTCACTTGATCTTGTATTTTTCAGTCCCCTCATGGCAGATTGGCCCTATGCAGTGAACTGCCTTCTTTGGATGGATATCCTCTCTTCAGACAAAGAAAGTACTAATAAGTTCAATTTTCATGGATTTTAATAAAAGTCAGAATATAATTATTATTCAGGATATGCTCTCTGGAAAGGATGTTTCAAGTCATTGTCTCCTTTATTGTTATTCCAGTCTATAATGTAACTTTAAATACCAGCATTACACCTTCATGTACAAATACAGCAGATGGCTGTGTCTGTTCTTACAGGAACCTCAAAAAGACCACATTACACCCACCTCAGGCTTACATTACAACACAGAACTATGGCAAACAACACAAAAATGAGATTTTCAGACACTCCTTTACGATGAGCCTGGTTTTGAATAGAAGGCAGAGATAGAAAAGTGAAGGAGAAAGGATTAACAGGGGATGTAACTCCACCACACTACTCAGAGGCAATATTAGCATTACAACACCTGCAGCCACACCAAACAAAGTGTTCTCAAACAAAAACTCAACCCCATCATCCTTTTTCCTCTCAACTCTACCTCGAGGTGCTGCAAGAGAGACTTTCCCTTTTTATTGATTTCATTGATGAGGGTGAATATTGCCACTTTGATTTCCTGCTCCACTCGTTTGTTCGTTTCATTTACTTCTTTTATTCTAAAATAAAGAGAGAAATGTATTGTCAGACTTTATAATGTACCACCAAATACAAATTCACAACTTGTTCTACTTCAAATAACATGAAACAGTCCTTGTGGTTTGTTTTATATCTTTACACACACAGAAAAACCCAGCCACGATCACATGTGTGTCTGTATGTACAAATACATATTTATCTCCATATCATGTGTCTCTCACTATGAAGATTTATGTATGATTCAAACTTTTAAGCTTATCTATATTAAACAAAAAGGTGGTGAAATCTAAATTTTTGATGGATTCCTCCACCCCTCTCAAAAAACCCCTTGTAACAAAATGGTTTCCATACACTATAAGGATATAAATGGTTCATTAATTATTTGCCTGACATTATTCTACATTCTTCCCTTGTGCCTTACTACAACTGCCTGTCAGTTTTGCACACCTCTTCATCATTTCCATCACTGTTACTCAATTTTAGTGTCACCATTGGCAGCTTCTTCAGCTCAAGCAAATCATCCCGAGCTCTGGCCACAGAATTTGAAACAGCATTTCTTAAACTCCAGTGCTAATTCTGCATTTGTTTGACCCTACATTGCATTAATCTAATGCAGAAAACCCTGATCTTTGCCCAAGCCAACCACATGCTGTGGAAATTCCCTGGATTTTCACTGAGGTCAGAAACTCCTGGGCAAAACCCCCACCATTACAGTGTGTTACTCATCACCCATTCCTGTCAGAGAATGTTTTGTGACTCCTCTTGAGCTTTCAGTTTCATTATTTCCTGTGTAACTGCGTTTCTTTCTCTTCAAGAGCGTAACAATTCTGTGCTTCACAATGGTGGTGCCTTTTGGGTCCATTCAAAGACTTCCATGCCCAACCAGCACATTAAAATTGCAGTTTTCATTGCTTCAACCTTCACACCTTTGCCTCTGTCATGTAACACATTCCCCTTCCCTTCCACTCTGTATTATTTTAATGCACATGGAACCACAAGGAGTTAAAGATTTGCATCAGAACTTCTCCTTATACCTGTGGTGCACGTCCTTCCACCCTTGTACTTTCCACCTCCAGATGATGTGTCATTTTGCAAATGCTTTGCAAGCTGCAGAAGGCTCAGAAAAGCCCCCAGAGTCCCCGTGGAATCCCCTGAGCTGCAGCACAGCCACGTCACCCAGGGCAGTGAAAAGGCAGCAGAGCTCACGTGCTCTCTTTCTGCACTCACCCTTTAATGGGACATTGAATTGAAGCTGCCCAGGGACTCTGAAGCTGCCTAAAAAACCCCAAACAAACCTCCCAAAGCCAACCACAATTTCCTCTTCAAGCTCAAACCAGGTTTTTGTTGCACACTTATCAGAGGCATTCACATGAAACAAAGATATTTCGATGTTTCAACCTTTCTGTCACCCAGACCTGAACAAAGCAGAAAGGATAAGAGAGGTTCCCTTGCCTTTTTTATTGTTTTTTTGTCCCTCCCCTTCTCAAAGTGTTAGAAATGTGTCACATCTTTGGTTTTACTCAAAGTTGCCACAGAAGGCATAAACTTTGGCATTTTTTTCTTGTAACAACTTCCAACAGTCTTGCAGGGGAAAAGAACATTAGGACAAGTAATTAAATCCAATCCAACTAAAGATAAAGAATCAAATGTGTTACTCCAATCCCACCATTCATCCTGCTGTGGTTAAAAAAGGCAGTGCAATAGTTAACCATTTTAGGGAACTTACCTATTCTGAACTTGGGCAGCTGCAAAATTTACATAATTCTTCTTCTCGAGAAGTTTGGCCAACAGGTTCTCAATTGCACCCTTCTGGTTCTGAAAAGCTTCTTCCAGAAACTGGTACCTTTTGGGCACACAGGAGAAGACACCAATTACCCAGGAGCAATGGGCTGAAGTGACCAATTTGGGTGTAAAACTATAAAATTTTGATAAAACCATGACAAAACACTCTGAAAACTCAGACTCTGCGTGTGCTGAACAGTCTGAAAAATATTTAAGTGCTGAAAAAAATCCAGAGAAACCAACCAGGACAAGGGAGTGAATGAACACGTCCCAGAAATATTCCAGGATATTTATGATGGAGCCTATGCATTACAGAGCAGGAACAGTGGAGGTTGTTAATATTTTAATAATACTAATAATACTAGAATAATCACTACTATGGGAAAAACAACACTCAATTCAGTGTTGCACCTTTACAGAGTCACTTGTAGCCTGACCAGAAAAAGCAGTGGCTGATCAATACATATTTATCCCCAGATTGTCTATTATGACACTGAAAAATCCTTCTCCAGACACTCAAACAACTCCAGGACAGAGCTCCTAAAGAGCAGGAAGTTTGACTGCATCTTAAGAAGTTCCAGCTTTTCCTGGCAGCTGAGCCAGACTCAGGATCTCTTTTCAGCTGGAATGAGGCAACAACTTTGAACCAACTAAACCCAAACCACTTCCCCCCTCTGTATTAGAAGAATATATTAATCTGTGAGGAAAAATTGAGACTTTCCTTGACGAAATCCCCCTAAACTGAAAGGCTGTTGCACAATAAAATATGTCCCTTCAAAAAAACCACCTCCCCCATGATTCACTTTTGCTTCTTTAGAGCACCACGTGCTGAGGGCTGTAGGAATTTCCTGAACAGTGACAGCTGGGGGACAGTTCACACCTTAATCCCACCAAATCTCCTCAGCCCAGGTGGGTTTCAATGTCATCTTAAGAGATTTGGCAAAGCTCAAGCAACTGATGAAGTTTCCAACACTCCACACAGGTCCTGCTTTGCAAGGGATCCTTTCACTTCAGCCAAGAGTGAAGGCAACAGTGTTTAGGATCCAACTGGTTGTCACCAATGCCATTTCATCCTCTGAGACAGCAGAGCATGGGAATTAAAGAATGGGAATAGCTGTACCTGTGTTCCTTGTGCTCCAGTAACTGGCAGTCTCGGCAGGTCAGCCTGTCACAGGTTTCACAGAAGAGTTTTAACTGCTCTTGTTTGTGCACAGGGCAGAAAACAGGACGCTGACCAGATGCTCCCACGGCCTCTGTTTTGAAAAACAAACCATTTGTGCATTTTAGAATAAAATCTGGACAATCTGAAGAGCAAAACAAGTGAATGCCAACCAAGAACTCACAAAGACAGCTCCAGACCTGTTGTCACTCTAAATTGCTGTGAATACACTGGGTCAGTGGTTGGACTCAGTGCTCTCTGAGGTCTTTCCAACCTTCATGATTTCATGATTTACAGTGCCAGTGGTTTATAGCTGCGTCCATTCATTCAAGGAGAAGAAGGAATTCCTCCCCCAAGCACCCAAATTTGGGACACTGGCCCTGTAAGAATGTACAGCTGCACACAAACACCAGGTGAATGAGTGTTTAAAGATTCATTCCCTCCAGTTCCACACTCAAGGATGGATCAAACTCTCAGATCTTTCTACTGTCAAACATCCAGAGGTTTCTAAGTTATCCCCTCAAAACCTTTACACACCTTGTTAAGTCAAACACAACTAAGGGGTAACTGCAAAGCAAACATTGTCTGTGTTGAGTTACTCAAACCTCCCCTAAACTGCTTAAATTTTCCACTTGAGCAAATACCCATGGGAAAAAAATAACTCTGAGTTTACTAAAAAGTGCTGCATGGTCTGCTAAAGATAGTTTGAAGAGGTGGGTTTAAAACATTAATGTTTCCTCAGTCTCTGAAGCTGTTATATCATGCAAGTTACTGTAAATAAAGAGCTGAGGAATCTACAGTTGACACTCAGTAAGGGAAATTTAAAGTCTCCAGGACACATCTTGGAGCTTAAGAAAAATAAAAACTAATGACCAGCCCTTCCCTCCAATCATGATAAATAAAATTTCTGATAGGAGGTTTATTTTATTGGAACAGTCATTTTTCAGCACCTTCCCAGTGAGGTTATCAAAGGGAAAGCTGAGCTATATCACCTTGAAAGTCACAATTTAGCACTCCTTAGAAACACATCAGTAATTCTTTGTCAGGCCCTGTAATTTGATTTAATTTAAGGGTTTCTCATCTATCAGGCTTAATACATTTAAACTTAAAAGGGTAATGTTTCTTATTAAAAATATTCATTAAGACATACAGAGAAACCTCTCCCAAAATGAAGTTTATTTGCTAGAGCAAAGGAAATAAGACCCTTGTCTAAAAGAACTAAGCTCAACAGCAAAACTTTTAACTGTTAATAGGATTTTGACAGCAGCTGGCAGCAAGGAAAGCAATGTTTACTCCTTTGAAAAGGACACAAAAACCAATCAGGAAGATCTTAATTCACTTGAAATGGAGAGAGAGCAAAGTGTCAGGATCTCACTTCCTCAATATGACCATTCCTCACACACACCCAGACTGTGGAGAACCTACAGGTCTTTAAATCAGAACTTTTAACCCATTTATAAATCACATTTTCTAAGCTCAAATCCAGCTACTCTCATGCTGGTTTGGGAACACTCTGTGTTACCTCAATAGGCTACAAATGATACAGATTCAAACAACAGTGTGAGGGTTAACTTCAAATAAAGCTGCACATCTGAACAAATCCTACACACACTTCACACATTAAATTTTAGTACCTAAAAGGGGGTTTAAACCTAAAATAAACTCTTCATTCCACATTTACTCAGCACTATCAATACAACAGTATCATTCTGAACATGACTATAAGCTTATCTGTACATGCTTGTCTACTGGGAGAGCTATAATTGCTCCTTATAACAAAACACAGCAAAACCTGAAATTTAATTCCCTTGCCAATGGATAAGATTATCAATATCTCAGTGCTCTGCAGGTTCCAACCCCCTCCATTTAGTTACTTGTTCCAAATAGAAGGATTATTAAGAATGGATCTAAATCCTTCCCACAGGCTACACCCTCTTGGCTTCTTCTGCACTCGAGGTATTTTTCACATTGCACATGAAACTGTGCAGAGTGAACAAATAAAATAAAATCTAGTTTTAACTCTATTTTTAGAGCTCTTCATTTTACACTAGTAACTTTTTATTAAACTTTTCCCAAAACACAGAGCTGGTTGTTTCCTCCATCCCCTTCCCTCTCTCTTTTCCATGAGTTCCTAACCCTCCCTCTCTCTTTTCCACGGGTGCCTAACCCTAACCCTCCCTCTCTCTTTTCCACGGGTGCCTAACCCTAACCATCCCTCTCTCTTTTCCATGAGTGCCTAACCCTCCTTCTCTCTTTTCCATGAGTGCCTAACCCTAACCATCCCTCTCTCTTTTCCATGAGTGCCTAACCCTAACCCTCCCTCTCTCTTTTCCATGAGTGCCTAACCCTAACCCCGCCAGATTTCCCCCAGGTGCCAAAGAGAAAATGCTCTTCCTGCACTCACCTGAAGACACATCCTCTTTTTTCCTGATCATGTGGTCTTTAGTGAATTTGACTCTCTGGTGAGCTTCTATGCAGGTCTTACACAGCCACTCTCCACACTCCACGCAGAAGCCCACGGCGCTGGCGTTGTCCTCGCAGCTCGTGCACACCTGCACAGGGACACACAGTCACTTTCCTGGGAAGCAGCAAGAGGGATATAAAAGGGGAATTTTAGGGCAAGGCCACTCCATACCTGCTCTGACTTCTCATCAGAGCTGCTCGGGGTCTCCGAGGTGTCCTTCACAAAGTAGTTGTCCACCAGGTCTATCTGCCGGCACTCCTGGCGGCAGATGGGGCACCGGATGACTCCCACTGCAACAAGGATGGGGGCAGAGGTGTCACCCAGGGCAGCCACCACAGAGCCCTCAGCCTGCTCCTCTCACCCGAGGAAAGCAGCAGGTTCCACTCCCAGCAAGAGGTTTCACCCCCAAAACACCCCTCAACAACCCACTCGCCTCCCCAGGAAAGGCTGCCTTACCCACGATGAAGGTGTGATGGTTCTGCACCACACTCAGTTTTTCCTAATTATTTCTTCCCCCATACACCTCCCAAAAACATATTTTTAGCCAAGTCATTTGCTCTCCCCAAATATTTAAATTTTTCCTCTGCTCATTTTAAATTGCAAAATTCAAGTCTGGTCATTGTTTTCTTTGACAGCCTGTGGTCCAGCCTGTGTCTGGGTTTGCCCAGAGATTGGGGTGACTTTAGTGATGCTCCTGAAAATGCCAGGTCAGTTGTGTCCCAATATTGCCCCAGACATAACAGAGGAAGATTTTTAATATAATCTGTTTCCATGAGGTCAGGGAGGAAGGAGCAGTAATGAAATTCCAGAGGATAACAAAGCAGGATACCAAAATCACTAAATCAGAATTTTAAGTCCTCAGCAGAGCTGCAAAGAAGTTGCTCCATGAACCAAACTGATATTTAAAGATGTCTATGAACAATCTACATGAAGCCTTGAAAATCTATTTACTATTAAGGCAGTGGTTTATACATTCTTCCCAGAAGGGTCATTTGATCTTAAATCCCCCCACAATTTATTGAGAATGTAATTCTCAAGGAGAAGCTTTCCAAGCCACTGGGTATTTTTATACACTGAACCACTCAAAAAACTTGGAGAATTAAATGTAATTAAATAATGCTCAGCTCCTTTGTGGATATTCAATTAGGACAGCAGGACTTACTTCAGGGAGATTAATTACATTAGTGGTGAAGTGGCATTCATTTTTTCAAGTGCTACAATTAATAATTTGAGTCAAATATATGAACTATTGTAAGAAAAGAACAAAACAGACCAAGCCCAAGCTCTACAATCTTTCCACAACTACAAGGCAAATTCCACAGGTGCAAACTTCCTGCAAGGCAAGTTTGGGGGTTTGAAGCAGACAAATTAATGAAGATTGAATAAAATCACACCTTTTGCTGCTGAACTGGCAGCCCATGGGTAATTCCACTTTCTCCACTGTCTCAGCCAGGGAGGGCACAGGGAATGGGCACTCCCAGATCCCCCTCTCAGCTCCAACATCCCATTTTTGCCCCTCCACATTCCAATCAAGTCACACAGAAGGTGCCCCCGTGTTGTGCAGGTACCTCGAGGGACAGCAGGGCCCTGCAATTCTCATTTAGCACATCCCAACACCCCTCATTTCCTCCAGTAGTACAGGAGCCACTGAACATCTCCTATCCTGCTCTTTTCATCCAATAGAAAGCAAATTACTGCAGCACCATTTGTACTGACCCCCAAACTGCAGTACTGATTTTGTGAGGGCAGAGGGAAAAGTAGAGAAGTATCACACTGAAATAGCATTTACAGAGAAGGAAGAAATCCTTGCCTGACAAAACCTGAGATAATTTGCAAGCTAACAAAGTTTATTGTAAAATGTAATGTGTTTTAGGACAAGCTAAGACTCAAGTGTTTACATAACCTATGAGAAAAACGAGGTTTCACTGCCAGTTTCAATAACAAAATATTCTTATACAGGAAAATAAAAGTAAATAAAAGTATCATCCTACTTCTACTCCAGCAGAACTTACAACATTGTTTTTCTGCCCCAACCCAACCAAACACATTAATCCTGGTACACACACTCCCACTGTAATTCCCAAAAAGCCATGGACCTAATTCCAAGGAGCACACAGCAAGACTACTGTTAAAAGCTCACTATTTTCCTTCTAAATCACAGCTGAACGAGACACAATCAGAGAAAGGATGAAGCCCAGACTGGTCATGCTCTCCCCCCAACCCTGATTATTACCATGAAGATTTCCAAGCTCCTCACAGATGGTTTCACCCCCTTTGGAAGCCACAAGGTCAAGAGCAGCACAAGAGCAAAGACCTGAGAAAAGGGAAGTTTCTTTCAGGAAGTTCTGACCACACCACATGAAACTCTGCACTGAGGGTCCAAAATATCCTCTCCAGCAGTTCCTTCTTCACTTACAGACTCTCCAAAACACCCTCAGCGTTAACTACAGAGCACAGTTATGCATCAGGGGCTGAGAAAACAGCAAGAAAACACCCCCAAAGTGCCCCAGGCACCCAGAGGTGCTGCTGGGAGCAACACTATGTGATCATGAAGAGACCCAACAATCACCCTTCGGCCCTAAAAGGGCACAGGAAATGGTGAACTATTTAACAAGAGCTGCAGATAACAGGGGTGGGTTTCCAAGCTTCTCACACTGTATTTAAGAGGACTGACACTGCTGGTTTTTCCACACACCTCAGGGTGGTGTGTCAGCCCTGGAACAACCAGCAGCACAGATATTTATTACCTCTCTTGGACATACACAGCCCTGTGTACCCCATTTCCCCCTCCCTGCCATCCCCAGCAGCACTGTGGTAAATCAATGATATCCTAGTCCCAATTAATGATGCAGTTCAGAACAAATTCTGCTTTTTGGCAGACAATCTGCTCCACAACAGTAAAAATAAAAAATCTGCTGCTACAAACACAACCTGTAGCCTAAAGGGAGTTCCCTAAGGCACATTTTAAGTGAGAAGCAGGAACAGCTTCTCACCTGGAAATCTGGGAATCACCAATCCAGCAGGCAGGAAAACTCAGATGGGTTTCACCTTCTCCCAACAGGAGCCACTCCTCCTTACCAGAGCTGCCACAGCCTGGAACACAGGGAGAAAAGGGACTCCCAGATCCCTTGCAATGCTGGTGTGGAGTCTCCTGGCAGGGTCAGACAGAGCAATTCCCCTGGGACATGACTTTGAGCTGAAGACCAACACAAAGGGGAAGGGTTTTGTCACAGCAAAGAGAGGCAAGTGCCCAAACTCTACTGCACGTGCTGCACTGGCAGTTATACAACTGCTGCACTGACATCTCCTTTCATTGCACATCAGATCTTCTGATTCAGCACAGACTTGAAGAACACTAATGAGAGTAGCATCTCTGTAATCCTTTTAACTGCTTATGGTTTAGATAAAGCACACTAAGCTAGACCACAGACATCAAAGCGTGGCAGAGAGCACGAAACTGAACTGAACTGAGGATAAGAGGTAGTTTTGTTTTCATAAGAAAAAACCCCTGCATCATAATCCAGCAGCAAATCACCATGGAACACTGCAAAGGGCTTCAGGTTTCAGATGGGAGGTGCTTTTGATCTGCTGCCCCCACCTCAAGCTGCAGCACAAGTATTCTTGTTAACTGTAACTCATAACTGAGAATATCTTGTACATATTTATGTTTAAAACTCCTCAAGGGGAACGATGCTCCTCTGGTGGTTATTTGTATGCATCTCAAAACAGGTAGTTTTTTCAACAGGTTTCATCTTGAACGAGTTTCTGTACGAAAATGATTCAAAACCTGCTCAGAATTCCTGTCTCCAGGCTGACATATAATCCCAACAACACTAAAATACCCCCAAATTTTAAGGATGCTTGAGAGCTGCAGAGATGGAGGGGGAAAGGCTGATCCTCTGCACTTCCAGTCTTGTAGGATCAAGCCAGAGACACTTTTAACCTCAGCTGAAATGGGCTGGTGTGCCCTCAAATCCACCTTTGCTGGGCAAGACCCATTCTGCCCAGTCAGACTGTGTGTTCAGCTCAGACCCACTATTCTGCACAAGAGAAAACCTGGAATTTTCTCAATCTTCTTTATTCCCCACCCACACTTGCAGAACTTCCCTTCTGGAACTTCCTCAGCTGTTTCAGAGACCAGCTCTAGAACAACAAGGCTTCCTGGGTCAGTAAGAATGAAGGTGTTCTCCACCAAATCCACACATCACCACCCTCTCAATGTGGTTTTCTGGTTTTTGTTTATAAATACTAAAGAAGCTGCCTGGGAACTTCCAGCCCTGGGCTTAGAGAAAGGGGAGGTGGGATGGAAGGAAAGGGGAACACACAAGGAGCCATGGAAATTTATCTACTGGCCATAAACACGACAGGAGCTAAAGCAAAATGAGAAGTTTTTATAAGAAGCTCCATATTGAGGGATCCACATTCACTTGTTGGCTTCAAGTCCAAGCTGACTTCAGTCAGCTTAAAACAAACACATCACAGCCCAACCAAACACCACTTAAACCTTACAGGGAGCAAAAAGCAACAATGGAAAGTGAAGGCATTGAAGTCCTAATTCCAAGAGTTACTGAACTGAATGAGGATCATATGGATCTGCTGAGACCATGGATCTGAACGTGGGAGGGCACAGAATGCACCTGATGCAGGTGATGCAGGGATAAGACACTGCAAAAATCACTTGGCACCTCAGCAGCACCCACTGCTCCCCACTGGATCCTCCAGAGAGCCTTTCCAGCAGTTCACATGTATAAATTCAAAGGTTATTCACACACTGAACCCAAGCCCTTGCATTCCTACATATCTCTACTTACTGCAATGCCTGTTTTCCTGAGATCCAACTCCTTCTACATCAGCTCTGCTCTGTTACCCAAAAATCTTTATCAATTCTCCAGTTGCTTCAGAACATCCAAATGTACTGAATCTGTAAAACTTTGAGGATAAAAAGGTAACTTTGACCTCACTTAATACCCTAAAACAAAACATTTGAAGTGTGCTATAGACAAGAAGCTGAACAGGAATCAACAACACGTCCTTCAGCAAAACAGCCCAAGGTGTCCCAGGCTGCAGGTGCAGGGCACCCATCCTTCCCTGCTCAGCACTGGGACACTGCACCAGTGACCAACTGGCCAGCTGGGCCAAGGCCAGCACTGGTGGCCAAAGTGCCCAGGGCTGGTGCACAGAACATGTGAGGAGAGCCCTGAGCACTGCCCCTGGGGGACCAGGCTCTTCACAGAGGAGCTCCCCAGAAGGATTGACACAGAGGAGCAGAACAAGGCACGACTTGCCTCAAGGCAATAAGGAGTCCCCATGTCCCAAGGAGGGTGGCCAAGCCCTGCAGCAGAGGCTCCCTGTGCCACTGCCACCCCAGCAGAGTCACCTCCCAGCTGGGCAGGGCTCCCTGAGGATCCTCCTCTACCCAGACCAGCTCTGAGCAGGAGGTGGAGCTGCACCCACCTGGCCCTGCCCCAACAGCACCTGCCTTCAAGAAATGCCTCAAAAATTCTGTCCCTACCTAGGAGACGTCAATCAGCACTGACAGTCAAGCCATCAGCCTTCCCCAAGCCCAGTTTCTGGGGAGCAAAGGTATCTCAGACCTCTGGTTTACACACACACACAGGGGTTTGCTTTGGGTTGCAAACGTGGCAGGCTGAGCCCACACACAAAGCCTCGACCTGAAGGGAAGATAATTAACACTGTCAGATGTTTATGCTGTTTACAGTGCTGATAAAGCTTCCCAGTTCAGGAAATATTTGCAAGCACTCCTGAAATTTAGTAACTCCAGCTTCCGTTTGAAGTTCAAACTTGGCAGGGCTGAGGAAGGAATCCCTGCCAGGTCTCATTTATTGGGTGAGAACAGCAAAGAGAAGTTCCTCCACATGGCTAATGTTTACTACTCTCAGCACTGCAAGGGTCCAGCAGTGTCTGCAGGGCCATACATCAAAATCCTGCTGGAGTTTCAGTGATGGGACCTTGAAAGAAACCCTCACAGGTCAAGGGAGTGGCACAATCACACTGAAATATGAGCAAAACTACATTAAAAAATAAAGTGCTTTCAAGGTCCACTTCTAGCACAGAACTTTAGAACACTCTTTGCTTATATCACAGCTGTACAACATACTTGTACTTAATAAGAAAAACTGATTTCTAGAAATCACAGATTTTAATTCTTATAAAAATGAAACATGTCTGAATGTTCTCAGATAGAAATATTTTAAAACACACTATTCGTTTAGACTGAAATTTAAGTTTCACCAGATTTTTAGAAGTCCAGAACACAAACTGACCATCTTTCAGGACTCATGCTGGGCTTCCAGCACATCTTTGTGACCCTCACTCATTAACACAGGAGAAAACTAAAGAAAATTCCCAGCACAAACAAGGCCAGATGGCGGATTCCAAAACCACAATTCAACTTTATCTTCTTAAACAAAAAAGAGAGGAGGGAAAGAAGGAAAGTAGGAAAAGCCAAGAGAAATTACTAGAAGCACAGCAAAGGAGTTCCCACCAGCACAGGTTCAGTGGTGGGAGATCTTGTTGGGCTCCAACCCCTGCCATTCCACCTTGGAAACCATTCACCTGGATCTCTCATCCCAGGCCATCTTCTTCTCTAGTGATCCCTCCTCCTACGAACTCGGCCACTTGCTTTTACCCCAGTTTAAAAACTTGCTTTAAAAATTGTTAATATTTTAATTACAGCCCACTGGAGGCTCTGGAGCCCATGGGCTGGTCCTGGATATGCACACAGAATTCCCTGGTACCCCTGGCTTGGGAGGGAGAGCTGAAGCCCTTAGCATGTAACAGTTTTTAAATTAAACGTGCTCTGGTAATGAAGTAAGTTATCTTGAACTACATTTAATTACAGCAGCTTGTCTTTAGCAGTGTTTCAATTAAAGCAACTTGCCTTTCACAGCTTTTCAATTAAGGCTTTTTGCTTCATGTCCAGGCAATGGCAAAGCATACATTGCTTTTTAGCAGTTCTTTACAGTGATAATGTGCTCCCATCCACTGAACTCAAGCTGCTGCATTTACAACTCACACAGCCTGTTTGAGGCAGGAGTCTTCTAGACTGAAAATACAGTAACTACCACCAAATTCAATGTAAGGGCTACATCACAATCTCAAACACATCAGACCATTCCTGTTCCCCTTCGACAGGAAATTAAACACAGTTACTGCATATCTTAGGGCGTGATTAACACACAGTTTCTAAACACACACAAGCACTGGGAGTTGAGTTCAGTACATCAAACTAATTTATGGTATTACACATCACAGCATTCAGCAGTAAATGTGTTGTCCCTGACTTTACACACACAACCAACTGTGGATCTTTCCCCCTGGCTCTCTGCAAGCATCTTGCAGCTCTTGTTTAGTTTTTCAGCCTAAACTCTGACATTCCCAAGAAGCTGGGAGAGCCACACGTTCTCTGTATTGAGATAATCTTCTTAAGAGAGATTGGAAATATCTCAGCCAGGCAGTGAAACCACAAAACAACATATCTTCCAGGAGCAGGAGCACCAGGGGGTGCAGGAAAAGTTGTTTTACAGTACCTGTAACTGTCCAAAATCTCTACTTTAGAAATAAGCAGTTTTCAGAACACTTGGGATGCAAATACATGAGGGCATTTTTTCTTGCAACCTATTCAGTCAGAAAGTAAAAGTCCAGTTGGCCAGCTGAAACATCAGGCATGAAGAAATCATCCACCCACCAAATAAAACATTCCAATGACCAATGAAAGCATTACACTGAATACGAGATGCTACTTCTCATGTTGAACAAATGGCATGAGAATATATATGTTTTAAATACAGGAAACTTCTATTTTCATTCCCAACAAACATGTGAACAAGAGCAAAACCAATTCTTTCCCCAGTGGCACAGAAATGAACCAACCTGCAGCAGTTATGGGTAACCTCCTGCAGGTACCACTTCTCCTCAACTCCTCCTTCAAGAAGAGCACCTGCTCTTGGTGAAGGAGACCAGAGAAGCAGCAGAAGTGGAAGCAACACGTGGTGACTACCAAAACAGGGAAGGAACCTGCATGACTAAGCACTGTGGTGGAGCAGGTGACATGGCCAGGTGGATTTGGGATGTGTCCAGAGAGGGAAAATCCACCCCTTCCCTGTACAGCTGATCCAGTGCTCTGCCATCTCCATGGAAAGAAGTTCTTCCTCATGTTGAGGTGAAACTGGTTGTGTTTTAGTTTATGGCCATTGCTCCTCGTGCTGTGGCTGAAAAGTGTCTGGCACCACCCTCTTGACACCCACCCTGGAGATGTTTTTCTGCATTAACAAGATCCCCTCTCAGTCTCCTCACATGGGAGATGCTCCAGACCCCACATCTTACTCACATCACCTAAAACTTTTTGCTGCAGCAATCCAAAAATGAACTCTTTCTACACCAAAGCACACCTAAAATGTGCACTGCAAGAAGTGACATTCCAGTTCACATGCAGTGCAGCAGCTACACCTCGTGCTGTTCCCACATCTGTGTCCTACAGACACAGCATGGCTTGGATAATCCTGGTAATTGCTAATAAAATAAACCCAGCTTTCCAAGTCCTGTGTATTTCACTGGCACATCACTTCCCTGTAGGGTGGGCAGGCCCTGGCACAGGTTGGGCAGAGAAGCTGTGGCTGCCCCATCCCTGGAAGTGTCCAAGGCCAGGTT